>OMLC01095531.1:0-11794 GCA_900302585.1 Regalecus glesne | reverse complement strand
ATAGTTTTATAGTGCCAGGCTTTGGCCATTGGCAACAAATGGAATGGAACTAACTCCATCCATCCATCCATCCATCCATCCATCCATCCATCCATCCATCCATCCATCCATCAACGGGTTATCTGAATCCCGGACACAGCCTATCCTAGCACTCATTGGGCAAAAGGCAGAGAAATACCCTGGACAGGTTGCCACTAAATCTGACACGTTGAGCACTTAGGGGTTCAGTGTTTCACTCAAGGACATTTCGACCCGTTTTCTGCAAGGACCAGGAATAAATCCACCAATCATCTTATTACTCCATGGCCACCCTACCTCCCAAGTTATGCCGACCCCATCCCTCGAAACGCTAATGCAAATCTCTCCCCTTCTCCTCGATGGCCCTCCCAGTACCATACAATAACCCATCCTGATGGATGCCCTCCAGTCCACCATGGCAGTCTTGTGGTTCTCGGGTCCTCAGTGAGCCGTCTCACCACTTGGCAGGTTGTTTAGGAGCACTTCAAGGGCAGGCGTATTACAGAGTGCAGCCAGCAAACTATATGCGACACTGTGTGAGAGCCACACTGCTCCATGTCACTGAGACCATGTCTATGTGAGATAACAGGAGGAGGTGATGCACCGCACTGACCAAGACATGCACGTACACCCTGATGCAGACACACAAAGCAGATCTCTCTGCTAGAGGCTCATCCAGGCTCACCGCTTTCTGAGAGGTGGAAGTAAGCATGACTGATTACAACACATAGCGATTACATCATTCAGAGTTGTTTCTGGTGTATTTAAAGCGATCACCTCATTTCTATTGTAAGAGGATGATGTACCTTCACGGTGCTTCACCTGAGGCGTCTCTGACATTGTCTCTGAACACTAAGGCACCACCTTGATCCAGCATGCAATGAGAAACACTGCATATCCACCGTAGGCTAGCACTACCAAATGGTCAATCCGTGCATCGGATTAAGTGTCTGGCATTGATATTCCCATCACAAAGGCTGATACACCTGCCGCACAAACACAGTGTAGCCTAATGGCAAACCAGCCGCCGGACATAACGTGTAACATCTGCTCGGTAATGTCACCGGATTCATAAAACCCGATCGTGGTTGTAACGCAATACGAGCCCTGAGCTAATGTGGACCCGAGTGGCCGGAGAGGTGACAGCGTTGTGTTAGCACCTCCACAGAAAGGGCAGGACGGCGCAGTGGCATGGGCAATAACATGGGTAGAACAGTAGCTGGCTTACAGGCGATAGCCGGTCCGGCTCCTTCTTTAAACCAGTTAGGCCGAACCTGTCTAACCCCACAGTGTGAACCATCCACATTAACAGCGGCGCCTATCAAATTAACAGTGCTCGGCTTGACCTGCTCGACCCATAGTGATTGATACCATCCCCCCATGGTTGACAACAACATGTCTTTACCAAAAAGAAAAATCCATATATCGAGCTCACCCCCTCTCCGACACAACGCTCGGGTAATTCCAACAGTGTCTGTCGAGCCGCAGTCGCCGATCTGCTGCTCCCTTGAAAACACTACGTCCTCAGCGTTGTCCGACAGAAAGGTTCAGTTTTTGTTGATCGAATGAAGAAATCTTTGCTTTTCCCCCCTTGCACTAGCAGGCCCGGATCGCAGCGAAATACATGTGTACTACGTAGCCTAGTCTTTGCGCTTCCGTGACATAAGCAGTTTCTGCCATTTCATACCGATGTCGTCGAAACCTTGCGATGTTTCCTCGGCTGCACAATAAGAGCAGGGGAGAGGAGGGGGGACGTTCAAGAGCGCCTGCGTAGAGTTCAGCAACGTTCACGAACGGAAACCGGGCCCGGGCTACAGGGCGTTATAAATCCACATGACGCCCCGGCTAAGATAACATTGTCATATCAGAGGTTGAATTACAACTGATGGGTCATTTTTGGACTGTTTGAAATGCCAGTTGCTCACATCTCTTTAGACAAATCACACTTTCAAATTGTTGATAACAGAAGTAAAAAACTGTGATGTCATTTTGTCTTCTTTTATCAAGTAAGAATGACAACTTTCCCCCTGAAAGGCTTGCCATAGCCACCATTCATTTTAATTTGAGCCGGAATTTTAGCAAGTTAAATGGGAATTGTGGATATTAGATATTTAGTTGTGACATCAAGGATTACATGTCAAGAAGAAGCCTTGTTCATTTTTGTTGGTGGGGGTCTGCAGTAGCTCAGGGGTAGAGTGCACTACAGGAACTGACAAGCCAGAAACTGTGAGTTCAGGAAGGGCATCCGGCCTTTATCCCCCTTGCTCAATGGCTAAGATACAGCACGGAACCCTCAAACTCCCGGGCCTCTGACCAAAGCTTGAGGAAGACACACACCACCCAAAAAAAGGGTGAGAGGGAGATTTCTACATAACTGTGATCAAGCACAACACAAGGGCCGTCTCAGACAATACATTATCCAAATGGATCCTACGTCCATATTCATTTGTTGATCAGGTTAATTATCGTTTTGTAACACTGTATTTAAATTGACTGCAAATGACTGCAATCAGTTTTGCAGGATCTTTCCTCCAATACACAGGTACACCCCAACCTGCTGCTGGAGACACCTTATGATGGATCTGTCTCAACAGGAGTGACCTCCTAATGTGTTGCAAGTGATTCTGCTGCATGCAGTAATGTGTACTGTAAGTAAGCTTTTACAGAGCAGAGTGAGAATGTGTGAGAGCTAAGGTCGGCTATATCACATTAAAGGAAGTGCATATCCATACAATATTCATGCCTTGCTTTTGGCCCAGCTATCGATCTCCTAACCATTTATATCATGCAGTCAGCTGATATACTATCCAAGACAGCCAAGTGGAATAGATGTAGAACAATTGTTTTGTCACCAAGGAGGGAAACACCAGATTAAAATGCTTCAACCTGCACAGGATTGGTGGTTGACAGCCCATCTGCTGTCAGCCAGCCGTTGAAATCCAATTAAGTTCTTAAGGCCCAGGTCTAAAAATAGTGAGAAATGACAGAAAACTGTGTAACGATGCGTCATTAAGTGTGAAAGCGTTTGCTATGGAGCCAATTTGCCTTTTCCCCACTTGGAAATGATCTTATGCGAACAAATTACCACACACAGGAGGCTGCGATGGGAAAGAGCAGCATTTGGTGGGTTAGGAGGCAAGTGAAGTGGAAGAAGTTGCGTAGGAAGGATTAGGTGCTGGTGAAATCCTCATAAACTTCACAGGGATCTGTTCAGATATCGAATGAAGTCAGGTAAGACAAAGTATTTCTCTTCACATATAGATACATAGAAAGCTACAGAAGTGCATAGATAGATAGTATAGTTGGTGACTGTTGGACAAACTAAGCATACGGGTTATCAATCAATTTTCCTTATAACCCAACAGTCAGCCTGTGTTGCACAATTTGTTTCACAGGCACTCTGGCTGGGTTTCTAGTATAAGGTCCGTCAGGTTAAAAGGCTCTGTTGTGTTGTATCACCAATGCAGTCAGTGTGTGTGTGTGTGTGTGTGTGTGTGTGTCAACGTGAGTAAGTGCGGTTGTGGGTCGGTTGTGGGTCAGTTGCAAAATCCTATATAGTATAGGTCCGACGGTAAGACAAGTAGTCTGGAAATCGAAAGATGGTTGGTTTGATCCCCGGCCCCAGCATAAAGCATGTCAAAGTATCCTTTAGCAAGACAATGAACCCCTAACTGCTCCCTGGGTGCTGCAGCTCCTCAGCACTCCTGTACATGAGAGGTCTGTTTTACTTGTCACCAGTACGCCCCAAATTGTGGGGGTGGACACGGACTTAGATGGAGCTTAGGGAGATGAAGGCCAGATGCCCTTCCTGATTCCTCACGGTGGGTTCGATCCCACAACCTATGGCTCATCACTTCCCTAAGGACAGACATACTGTACCACTGAGCCACCACAGCCCACTGCTCCTATGCAATAAGATACTTTAAATGCAGAAAACACATGTTGCTGTGTTTATGTATAGTGAATAATAAAGCTACGTCCTCTTCCTCTTCTATTCTTAAACAAGTCACCAAGAGAACACTGGCTGTTCATTAGTTTGAATTGGACACCATCTTGTACTATGTGGATGGGGTAAACGACAATTCATGCCAGTTAGTCCAATGGAGGCCGTCAGTCCCCACAAGGAGAAGGCCGCAGCATACCCGATAGCTTTTGAGTTTAACTGTTAGAATGTCCATATGAGCACTGCTGAACCAAAATGGATGAGCCAGCTTCCCTGCAGAGTAAACATGTAGGTTTCATCTCTGCCCTTTTGGCTTTGCATTTCTTTCAGTAAATGGGTCACAAATAGCCCTGCTGCAGGTTTATCTCCTTCCTGACTTTAAGCTAGCAAGCTCCTTTTGATGAGATTTAGTTTATATTAGTCCTACTGATACCACCCTCATATCTGCCGGGTTACTAACACCCACGAGGTTAAATGCAAAGTGGGCCTCCATAGTATGATGCAAGAAAATGGAGAAAAACTCAACTTTGAGAATGATTTCTGCCTAACCCTATTCATGAGCTTTTGATTGTTTAAGGGTGCTAACATGCCAGCATTGGAAACTCTGCTTTGTTTTTAAAAAACACGGCTATCACCTTTATCACCATGGGTGTTTTAAAGCGGTCTCCATATCTCTTAAGATGGGGGCTATGGTAGCTCAAAGGTAGGGTGCGTGCTTTGGGAACTGACAAGCCAGATTTTGCAGGTTCAAACCCACCATGGGGTGTCAGGAAGGGCATCCGGCCTTAATCTCTCACACTCCAAGTCTGTATCCACCCCCACATTGTGGGGGTGGATACAGACTTGTGGGGGTCATCACGATACCTAAAAATGGACCTCTCTCATATCTCTGACGAAACCTTTGGTGCTACCTATTGCTATCATACTGTATTTGCCTTCCAGACATTTAGTTCAATATGTCCACACTACACTTATAAGAGGAAATTAGTGGAAAGGAGCATTGGAAACTGATGAAAAATCACCTTGACAGGGTTTCAACCATTGACCAGTGGTTTATAGAACGGTCTCCAAGACTGATGTTGCAGCCTCACACTCAGACATCATCTGCATATACAGCATGTCCGATGAACAAAGAATCAACACAGCTATGAATAGTCTGGTGTCGTGTTGATAGCATGTCATAATGCCGACTTTAAGAGCCACAGCAAGCTGCAAAGCAGTGCCCTGAATTTGGATTTGTGCCAACTTTGCTTGTTAGCATCCAGCCATCGTCAACCACTTATCCAGAGTTGGGGTCATGGGTTCATGCTGGAGCCGATCCAAACCCTCATTAAGAGAAAGGTGGGGAAACACCCTGGACAGACTACCATTCCATTGCAGGTATCAAGCAATTAGGGGTTCAGTCTCTTGCTCAAGGAAACTTTGACACCTTTTCTGATTCTTACAAAGTGCCCCAAAAGAATAGGTTGTCAATATTATTATTCTTTTAACATGAAGACAACTGAGATCCAAGCTTTTGAAACATGTAATAGACAAGCAAGTAGCAATCATGCTATCCCTAATTCTTCCAGCCAATATGATGGCAAGAACACCGTTCTTTTTAAACTAAGATACAACAAAGTGCTTTGGAAAATGATGTTGCTCGACACAGGACTCAGGGTTAATTAACAAATGTCCTACAGGTGACTGACTCGCTTCCAAAAGTAGAATGATTACCATTTTTAAAAGGGGGACACTTCAGTGGTTGAACTGAGGGTCATGCTCCTCAATATCTTAGAGATAGTGAACAGTAATGTTTTCTGATGGACAGTAATGTATCTAGTGATTTTACAAATGGCTCATTTATTGATTCATTCATTATTTGGGGCTAATTGTGTCTTTTAACAGCAATCTGGGTATCTAGTTTTCAGTGGATCCTTTCTTCATGCCGGGAAACCATTGACACACATGGATTAGCTGGGAGCCTAAATTGAACTAATGAGTGAGTTTTACAATTTCCTTTTTCTTCTTTCCTTCTCAATGGCGGCGGATATGTTGGCGAGCCAGAGGTCACTAAAGGTCCCTTTCTGACCAAGTGATCCCTCAGCTGGTCTACATTAGTATTCAAATGCCTCTTGAAAAACACAACCAGGTCAACATACGAGGTCAGCGGATGGTTCTCAAACCGCAAACTGCTAGATGGTTTTGGTGAGATTGTTAGACAATCGTTATAATCCAAGGAACTCTATAGTCAGTGTAACATGAAGGTTTATAGATTTTACTCGACAAATAAGGGGAACTTGCAGCCTTGGGGGTTTTGCCAACATGATGGTTAAAGCAAAATGGTGTGCAATGTGTGGGGCAACATACCTCAGGAGCTAGGTTGGTCATCCAATGATTAGAGGATTGGTTGTTCGATCCCTGGCCCCTGCAGCAAGCATGTACAGATGTCTTTTGGCAAGACACTTAACCCGTAACTGCTCCCCCGGACACTACAGCGGCTCACTGCTCCTATACAATAAAATGAGTTAAATGCAGAAATCAAATTCCACCAGCCTTGGTCCGTGTGGCAAATAAAACTATCCATCTATGTAGTTTACAAGACGTTTCAAAGTATCATCCGACATATGTGATTGGTTTTATTATTCCCTATGTCTGGCATTAATAATTATGTGACGTACATTTTAAAGAAAAGCTATTTTCTGACAATACAAACCAACCCCAGTCATGGTGCCAGGCTGAAGCACATGAAGCACATGAAGCACATGAAGCACATGATACAGAAGTAGTCATCAAGTATCCCGTCTCCTTGACAGTCACCAAAGAGGCACCGGAAATCCCATCACAAAGCACACGTCTAAAGCCTGGCATGAGATTAAGGGAAAGTTTAAAAGCATCTGTACAAAAGACCAATTGACCCCATTCCACTGTAATCTGATTTCACCTCGAGCTGTTAAGAGACGGCGTAAGTGGGGATTGCTTCGATGGGGATAAACATACATTTCACAACATTTACCGATATATAAATAATAAAAGGACTTGACAATTGCAAGGATCCTTTGTGGGATCCCTGCTGGTCCTTTTTTCAGTGCACTCCAGGCACTACATTGGAGTGCAAGTGTGTGCATGTGGTGGTGGGTTTCCTCTTTAGAATTCAAACATCGATAATATGATGTGATAATGATCCATTACATATTCATACATATACGGTAGGGTACCTGTTGAAGCAGGTATCTCATAGCCAGCCAAAGGGACATCTTATTACTTACTCCCTAGTCACTTGAAAATACAAGGAAACAAAATTCAATCTCAACACTGAATGTTCCCCCTGCATACTAAACTCCATTGCCTGTGTGTAAATATGTGTCTAAGTGTATCTATGACCATGTATGTTCCTTCTGGTATGCACGTGTCCTCTCAGCATGGGTACGTTTGTGACCCTGGCTGAGGTGCTAGAGTCACGGGGATCCCCACTAGAGGAGGATGAGGTCTGGTGTCTGCTCCTGGCCACTACCGAGGCCTTACTGGAGATCTCCAGTAAAGGTAAATGTATATGAACCATCAGCCAGCTATTCATATCGTTTTACAGCAAACCAACACTTTCTCTTTTAAAACCCAGTCTGCGGGTTCTTCTTGGCCTTACTGTAAATGTGTCGTCATATGATCGGTTCTCCATCAGGTCCAGGTAACATGTGCACTGTGCTGAGCCCGGGTTCCATCCTGCTATCAGCCAGTGGAAATCTGGCCTTTAAGAGCTGCGCCAGATCGGAGGACCTGGTGTCCTTCACGGCTCCAGAGGTCCAGCATGGACACGTTGCTTTGACCAGGACGGCAGCTGAGAAGGTTAGAGAAAATATGAAGACTGTTGTCAAACAGGACTTTTGTCACAAATTCCCTTGGCTCCATCAGAAAGCATATCATTAGTTCATGTCCTGAAGACTGTCATCCTTTATATGTAAGACAAGAAGTTTTCAGTCAATCAATCCATTGTATCAAGCATACAGCGAAGACCTCATCAAGAAATTGTGGAGATAACGTCATAAATAGAAGTGTCAAGTCATGACTGAAACCTCGTGGTTCATGATGCAATCTTCTCCCATGTCATCCTCTTTTTCTAAATCCCTGATGTCTCATTGTGATATTAAACCCCCGAACTGAAGCGTGCTGACTCTGCAAACAACACACTATTCACCTGCTAAACATGTCTTCCTTGTCTGCTCACCATCATAGATGGTTGTGTTTTCTTTGGGGATGACCCTTTACTGGTGTGTCGATTACCAACTACCTCAAACCCAGGTATGACCTGACCTGTCTGTCTGTCAGTCTAGTCTTATCAGTCCATCAGCATGTCTTACCGACTGTCTATGTCCTTTGCTGTCTGTCTTTGTGGTATGTGTGTGTGCACATACACGTACATGTGCTCTGGACTATGGCCACCCATCTGTCCCACTCTCTCACAGCCTGTCCAGCTGAGCAGCGAGTTGGACGGTTTGCTACTGAGCATGTGTGAAGATGTGTTGCCAAGGCGGACTGACCTGCTGACAGTGCTGGAGACCTGTGAGCTGCACCACAAGAATTTTCCACTGCCCCCTCCGGATAGGCTTGTGAAACAGCTGGTGGAGGACGTCTTCAGAGATTCTGTGAGTGTTGTTCCGGAGAACCACATGTGCTTTCATTTGGTTTAGTTTAAGCCACAGACAATTATTTCCGAGTTGGACTGGTTTACATTTGAATCAGGTTGGCTTTAGTGAGTTTACTTATGGGTTTTCTCTGCTTAGTTTACCAAAGACAGGATTTGTTGCTAATCATTGATTGTACAGGACTAGAAATACTCTGTTTCATTTCCATAATGTTTTCATTTTTAAGCTCATTAGCACTGGGAGGCAGTGATAATGCCTATTAGCTATTACCTAGCTAATAGTTCCCTATGGCACAATGCACTAGACTAGACAAACCCTATAGGCTAATTTCACATGGCCTTTGGTGCCATTGCCAATGATGTAGTTGAATACTTTACTATAGCAAAAATATCTGCATACTACTCTGTCTAATAACTAAATAGCAGCATCATTACCTGCATTTTGACTATTTATCTCAGTACCCAAACCTTCACGTATCAGCTGAACATCCTGGTAGATAACTGGAATCAACTGAGACTGTGAAGTATCCACAGTCTTCCGATTTGCCTCCTGAGTGTGTGTGTGTGTGTGTGTAGATGTGTGTGTGTGTGTGTGTGTGTGCCTATGCCTGTGTCACTGCACAAGTGTCTGTGGATGTGTGCTTGTCTGTGTTTGATATTGCATCAGAACAATATCAACAGGAAGACTTCAAGCTGTTTGGGTCATGAGTCTCATATTGGTTTCTTCACACAGGTGAACCATGTGTCAATGGCTGAAAATGGATCCCAGCTCACAGACCGCAGTCAGAGGATCAGGGAGAAATTACATGGTAAGTCAGCAGCCTTATTCTAATTTGCTCTCTATCTTAAAAGGGACAGTTGACCCCCAAAGTTAAAAAAAGTGCAGGTTTTTCCTCTTACCTGCGGTGCTACTTATCCATCTTGATTGTTCTGGTAAGAGTTGCCATATTCTGGGGATTTCATCAATGTCTCCTGCCAGAAGACATGGCCTGGTTACTCAAGATAATCCACATAGCCTTGGTGTGAACACTAAATTACACATACATGAAGAGGTAGCATAACTCATGAGGTAAGGTAGTCATCTGGTAATTGGAAGATTGTGGTTTGATCCCCAGCCCCTGCATAAATTGTCAAAGTGTCCTTGAGTAAGACACTGAACCCCTAACTGCTCAAACCCTGATGGAATGGCAACCTGTCCAGCATGTTCCCTCACCTTTCATCCAATGAGCACTGTGATGAATCCATGAATCCATCCATGTTGATGATGGGCAGACGGATGGTTGGAGGGATGGATGGATGCAACTGCTCACAACAAGGTCTGTGGGTTATCTTTGAGCAACCAGATCATGATTTCTGGAAAGAGACATAACATAGCTGTTAAGTTTTTCATGTGCATCTGGTGCTTTGAGTAACACAAGCCAGGTGCCACCCAGTTCTATGGGATTTTAGAGAAGGTAGACATCCCTGCAGTAGATATCTCCAAAACTCAGCCAGTCACACCAAAACATTCCAGATGGATAAATAAATATCATAACAGGTAAGGGGAAAACACGCAGTTTTGATTTTGGGGTGAATGATTCGATGGTTTGAATCTTAGATCCACATTTTATTAGATTCATTTATCAGAAATAAGGTACAACTCAACTGTTTTCCAGGAGGCTCTTTTTCTAATTCCACCTGGACTCAAAGAAGGAAGGTCTCCAGAACATTCTCAGGAGCATCTTATCCAGCAGAGCCTACAGGGTGCAACACGTACGACAAGTAAGTGTTTCATAGACGCACACTAGAAAAAGGATGTCCATTTTAGAACTGTAGTTCCAATGGGGTGTTTTCTCAGCTGAAAGGTCTTTAGCTTTGAGAAAGAATGGGTCTAGTCTGGTCTGGTCTAGTTGATTTTAGTTTTGTTCAGTTTAGTTTAGTTTAATATTACAAATGATGAGAATGGTGGAGAACAGAAATTCAATCTACACAGAGGGGTTAGTAAAGGGAACAAGTAAAAATATCTCATAACTTAGCAAATACTCACCTTTTCTTTTTGAGGATTCGGATATCAAATAATCAGCACAGCAGCACTTGCAGACCATGAAATATTTAGGCTCTAAATATATCCATCCAGTAGCTGGGACTGCATGATGTGACGGGATGAAACACCTCACTT
This sequence comes from Regalecus glesne, assembly GCA_900302585.1. Lineage (NCBI taxonomy): Eukaryota > Metazoa > Chordata > Actinopteri > Lampriformes > Regalecidae > Regalecus > Regalecus glesne. The sequence goes on along the minus strand of OMLC01095531.1, from coordinate 1,057 downwards.
CACCTCAGTCTTCAATGAAAACCAATTTTCTCCCCACCCAGAAACACCCCAGGAGGTCGACACAGGGAAAATTACAGCAACTGGCAGCAGCTGTCTCACGGTGCCTGCAGTCCGTACATGGACGGTGGTCGGCATGCCAATAGAAGATCTTTCTCTCACTTTGATTCGACAGCGAGTCTGAATGATAAGAAGTTGAAGGTGAGCCAGAATCTCATGTGAAATGGGTCACATGCTGTAATATATAGATGTATCAAATGTCATGTGTGACATCTACAGTTGATGTGACTGTTTAGGTTTTGAGGGGTAGATTTTTACGTGTCACGATTAGTCTCCATGTTGTGGGGCTGGACACAGACTTAAACAAAGCTTGGGGGATTAAGGCTGGATGCCCATCCTGGTGCCCAACAGTGGGCTTGAATCCACAGCCTGTGGCTCATCAGTTCCCAAAGCATTCACTCCACCACTGAGTGCACTGAGGTGATCCCAGGCCAGTGTGGAGATATAATCCCTCCACCTGATCCGGTCTACCTTGAGGCAAATGTGAATTGCAAATCAATGTGTTCCCTCTGTCAGTACTTTGCTTAACTGATAGATCTTTGACAATTTCTTTGTGATAGGATATGGGTCCTGAGTTCATTCGAATGCTAGATGAGCCATTGGTGGTCTTAGAGCTGCCTGGGTCCATTGTGGTGAGTTGCAGATTTAAAATGATAACAATACATCTTAATAGATGAGAAATAACGTCTCTCACCCAACATTTGGAAGCAGTCACCATGTGGGAAAGGGTGAGAACAAAGTCAAAGGTTGGACAGTTGAGAGCAATGACCGCAGTGAGAATACAGTTTCTCTTCTTGGCAGTCAAAGAAAGGGAAGTCTGTGTCCACCCAGAGAGAGCTGAGTGTGGTGATGCCCAGTGGACAGAGCATCCTGGTCAAGTGTGAGGTGAAGTCCAGAGGTGGAGACGTCTTCGACATGATTGTTGCTCACTCCAATCTGGTAGAGCACTTCTACTTCGGCCTGGCGTACATTGACGGTACGAGAGCTTTGAAATACTCAC
>OMLC01095528.1:0-11382 GCA_900302585.1 Regalecus glesne | reverse complement strand
CAATGCATCTGACAGTCAAAGTATTTGAAAGAGGCCCTTATGCTATTTCTTTGACAGTATCCGGACCTATCATTGTGTTCATGATGGCTTTGTAAGCAGGCAAAATTAATGACTTTGCTATTGTATGTTTTTTTTTTCAACTTAGCCACTACTTCAGCTACAAGGTAGCTAGCTTCAAGAGCTTGTTAAAACCCTGTGAGGCTCTTTCTCATCAAAATAGCCTGTTTCTCAGTTTGACCTCTCACACATGCAAAATAGTTTGTGTCCTTGAGTGACACATTTTTTTTGTAGATGATGTTCAGGCTTTTCTATGGACCATTGCATGGTTAGAGAGTTCCTCGCCACTTACTAAGCATAATGGAAGCGGAGCAGAGGGATCCCCTGTGAAAGCTAACCCATATGACAGATACAGTGGGGAAATTCATCCCCTGCTAATTTTTCGACTTTGCCCCCTTACAAAGAAATTAATTGTTTATAATTTTCAAGGTAGACTTATCTTAACAGTGAGAGATGGAATATGAAAAATAATCCAAGAAAATCACAGTATATGAATTTTAAACATTTATTTGTGTCTTATAGAGGAAAATAAGTATTTCACTCCCTAGCAAAACATGACTCAGTACTTGGTGGAGAAACCCTTCTTGGGAAGCACAGTAGTCAAGCATTTCTTGTAGTTTGCCACTAAGTTTGCGCAGATTCCAGGAGGGATCTTGGCCCAATCCTCTTTGAGGATTCTTTCCAAAATCTCAAGGTTTGCAGGTTGTCTCTCAGCAACTCAAGGCTTCAGCTCCCTCCATGGATTAACTATAGGATTAAGGTCAGGAGACTGGCTAGGCCACTCCATGACCTTAATGTGCTTCTTCTTGAGCCATTCCTTTGTTGCCTTAGTCCTGATTTGGGTCCATGTCATGCTGGATCACCCATCCATGACCTATTTTAGTCTCCTGGCGGAGCAAAGGAGGTTCTCACCCAAGATTTCCTAGTCCATGGCCCCATTCATCATCCTCCCCATCGATCTGATGAAGTCGTCCTGTGCCCTTAGCAGAGAACCAACCCCAAAACATAATATTTCCACTTGACAATGGGGATGGTGTTCTTGGGGTCCAAGTCCGCTTTTTTCTTTCTCCAAACATGGCAAGTCGAGTTGACCCCAAAGAGCTGGATTTTAGTCTCTTCTGACCACAGCACTTTCTCCCAAGCCTCCTCTGAATCCTCCAGGGGCTCATTGGCAAACTTCAGACGTACCTGGACATGTGCCTTCTTGAGCAGGAGGACCTTGTGGGCACTACAGGATTTCAGTCCATTATGGTATATTGTGTTACCAATGGTCATCTGTAGACTACCAACTGTAGTCTCAGTGGCCTTGGGATCATCAACAAGCTCCTGCCAGGTACTTCTGCATTGTTCCCTTGCCTTTCTTGCAATCAGGTTCACTCCACGAGGTGAGATCTTGGGTCGAGCCCCAGACCAAAGGAGATTGATGGTCAATCTGTGTTTCTTCCATTTTCTAATTATCACACCAACAGTTGACTCCTTCTCACCAAGCTGCTTGACAATGGTCTTGTAGCCCATTCCAGTCTTTTGCAGTGCTACAATTTTGTCCCTAATGTCCTTAGACAATTTTTCAGTCTTGCCTATCGTGGAGAGGTTGGAATTTGATGAATTGATTGATTCTGTGGACAGGTGTCTTGTACAGGTAATGAGTCCTTAATTGGAGTACTAATTAAGTACAAGGACTAATCTGTGGACCTCCTGCTCAAATAACCTGTCTGTGGGAGCCAGAATTCTTGCTGGTTAGTAGGGGATGAGATACTTATTTTCCTCAATAAAACACAAATAAACATTTAAGATTCATGTACAATGATTTTATAGGATTTTTTTTTGTATTCTGTCCGTCACTGTTGTGATGAAACTACCACGAAAAGTATAAACCGTTCATTTCATTGTAAGGGGGCAAACTCACGAAAGTACTCATTTTCCCCTCTGTAATTTTCGCTGCATTGTCTTGAGCTCACCTGCATTTTTAATTATTTTTTTGTTCCGTACTGCAAGAGTTTTCCGGTTCTGAGTCAGGTTCATTGTTGGTAGTTTTTCGATTTCGGAATTTGTCCATATTTTTTGTCTTTTCTTTACTCTGTAGCATGGTGACTTGTACTGTTTGAAATGAGGCTACACAAGAGCATTTAATGATGTCACAGGTGGCGAGAGCGCTTCTTGGGTGATGATAACATAACAAATTAGTACCCTTGCTATTTGTTCTGGCAACACAGAAGCAACTTAACTTTTCTTGCAAATGAACTTTTCTTGCTTTTAGATGGAATTAAATAATTTTCCATGGCACACCCAACAATCTCTCACAGTACAGTGTGCCTCAGCACAGGGGTTTGGGAAACACTGCGGTATTGTACAATATCGCAGTGTTTCACCGCTGTACAATAACTTTGGTTGGGGAAACAGCAGTATGGCGTCTTAATAGTCAAGCATGTACAGCATAAAGATTTAAAAATATACTAAAAATGTTATAAATGTTGCAAGGATGACATTAAAACACTTCCTAAAGATAGTTAACACAAACCCATTGCCAGTACTACTGGAACAGCAAAGAGATGACTGATGAAGAGTTTTGTGAATCAGTGAAACCTTTACGACATTATTAGCTGCACTATGACACCACACTTCCGTCAACCACACGATGAGCTGAAAGGTAAACTAGCTGGATGAATGTGGTCAAATAATAAGCATTTACTGTGGGATGGAAGAAAATGACACATGACAAGGTTTTAGCTGAAATATAGCTGAAAAATAGTGGCATAGCTCAGTGGGTAGAGCAGTCGCCTGGCAATCGGAACATTGGAGGTTCGATTCCCGGTCCTGGGTACAGCAGGTCGAGGTGTCCTTGAGCAAGACACTTAACCCCTAAATGCTCCCCGAGCGCCATATGTTGGCAGCTCACTGCTCCTATACAATAGGTTGGGTCAAAAATGCAGAGAACAAATCTCCCCTTGCGGGACTGATAAGGGAATCATTATTATTATTATTAACTGCGGCAACTGCATGTGTCATTTAGCATTTTTTTTTCCTGTCAGCTTTTCATTGTATTCTCCATCTTTTTTTGCCACATGTACACAGGGTAGTTTCTTGGTCCAATTAGTACAATATGATTGAAATATTGGTAAGGGGCAGTTCCTCGGTTATCGAGCATTTCGATCAACAACGTAATCATAGGAATGGAACTCGGTCATTAAATGAGGTGTATCTATATAGACTTTTTTTAAAAACCCTCCTACCCTGTGGACGGATGATTTGATGGGAGAATTCTTACATGATAAGTGGGAGACTTGAGTTCAAACCCGATCACAGCATATACGTCACTACTGTTGACAGCATCTGCAATCACAATTAATTTAGTACATTATGCTTATTAATTGACTAATTGTCTATTTAGCGAAACTTTTTGCGTGCCACCTGGGTATACCTAGCATACCAGAAATTGAGAGCCACTGAACTACATCATCCCTTAATTTATTAGGTCTGGATAGGTACTATGATATTTGATAGTTGAATAGGCTGTTTAGTTGGAGCATGCTTCGCTTTTTCACCAATTGTCCCACCCTTTTCTGCCCCTGATTGGTTCTGCTAGTGCTGGGAGGGAAAGTGGGAGTGCAGCCTTTTGAACCAAAGAAGAGAGACTTCCACATCACCTTCAGCAGGCAGGTGTCCCAGCAGAGCACCAGTGATGTCAGTCAGCTGCGCTGTCCTGTCTATGTCTATAACTGCTCCCTAGAACTTCTGAAGGACCAGCTGATCCACCCCAACTCCAGCCGCCAACCCAGGGACATCTTTTTCAGGTAATGGCTTTGTCAATAGAAATAAATCAAGGGGACGATCCAAATTACTGTGGATGTATCATTACTGATACATATATTTAAGACTGAGTGGATAGCAGGCTTTGGAGAGCGTTGCAAAACGCGGCGCATCCCATAGAAAATGCTTCATTTAAGATTTTCTCAAATTACTTAACTTTAATTTAGCAGGGAAATTCAACCCATCTTTTTATCATCAAGACCCAGGATGAAAAGTTATAAAAAGATCATATTCACACAAACATTCATGCTACAACCATATTCTTCCACTGGTGCATTTAGAGAATCTGAACCCTGCTCAAGTTCCCCTTGATGATTCTCTTTGAGGAAGACAGAATACATGTCATTTGACTAAAATTACAAATAAGTCTCCAAAACTTTTTTTTAACAAAACTCACTTTTCTGACCAGAAGGCAACTGCTTCATGTTATCAAAAGCTCGTCACATTTTTTTCAGGTGATAAGAGCCGATGATAAGATAAGATAAGGTGATAAGAGCTTCTACATATTTAAAGAAATAGTAATGCATTTTTCCTAATGATTACTATTTGCCCGTGTTCATAATCTTTTAAAATTAGATGATGACCTTTGCATTGTGTTTTGGTCAACACTTAACTTACCAAAAAGATACAAGTGCTTGGACATGGTCTTAGCAGTGAAGAAGTGCTACCACTGCATCCCTGTTACATGGGGAGTCATAAACTATCAGTTTATTCACTTCTCTAATCCCCGTGTCATGTAACTGACTCTTGAATTTTCTTAAAAGTCAATTGTCAATTCATGATTGTCTCAAGGTTTGTTGGCCCATTGCTAACATGTTCATCTCTGATTGTCTCCTTGGTTGAGAATAGACCTCAAGACGCTGAATCCTGGGAGATGTATCAGCAGATGAAGTTCAGGTAGCAATGCTTGGTTCTTCCTTTCCTATCCTCCCCTTTTCTGGTGAAGAGATATTGATCTATCAATGGAACGATTTTGGGCCCTAGGAGATACTGGTCTAATGCAGCATGGGAACTGGTGGGAAAGCGGGGGTGATTGCAATACAATGGGCTTGAAGAACCATCTCACCTTCCTGGTCCTTACTCACTATTGGCTTGCGTTACATCATAGAGGGAGGAGGTGCACTCTTAAGGAAGTGATGAAACACACATTGAGACTTTACTGTTTGTGGAAAAGAGAGCTACCTCCAAGCTCTCTGACTGTGATTTCAACACTGACACTGACACTGACAAATTATTCAAGCTCACAAGTACATGCTTTGAGACTACATAGAAAAAATTACTGTTCATTTATGACAGCCCAAACTGAGATTGCAGCGGTTTCAAGAGTGATTGGGACATTTTTTTTCACTGCCATGCCACTGCCTTGTCGAGGATTCATTGGTTATTGTGTCTCTGGTCAGATACTAATCTTTTTTTCAGTATCGTGCTATATATTTGAAAACCATACACATCAAGCCCTATTTGATTGTACAACTTGTTGAACGATGTAGTAACTTCAACCTGAAATAAATGGGTGTAGGTCTGGTTCTTCTATCAGTCAGTAAAGCTAATGCTTTTAGTGCTTGCTTGTATTGCTTTCCTGTCATTCTTGAGCTCTCTTAGGTTATTAGGTTATTACTTATTTTTTCTCCTTAAAATTGCAAGATGGCCACGCCGTTTCCAACCATGGCCGGAGGTCAATAGTTAGTGGAGCATAATTGGCCAAGCCTCACATTGTTGGTTGGATAAAATAATGATTCTAGGTTTGCGTGTGTCCCCCTGTGGGTTGTCCTGGTGCTTGCAGTTGAGTGAATGAAGAGTACTCTTCCTTGGTTCTCCTCTGACGGCCAAGCACTGTGCTTTCCCCATGAGACTGTGAAGTGTGAAATAGCGAGGGTTAGTTGACACATGACTTGGAGGAGACACATGCTACGGCTCCCTCCTTCCTATTGTAGTTCTAGAGGGGCATCAAATGACAGGTTAAGGCATTGGCAACTCAGGGAATTCAGGTGTGAAAAAAGAGGGATACATATTTGAAATAAATAAATAGATAAAACGTTGCAAGATGAGTTAATTTTCTAAATGGCAAATATTACAATTGAAATGCAAGTTGGGCAGCATGAGCAAAGCATTTCAGCTCTTCTGTACAGTTTCAAGTCATTGTAAAGTTGAAATCCTAAAGTTAAGGGAGGTTTACATGGAATGAGACAGTACTTTCAAGATAAACTTAGCATTTCATAATAACAGGATGTAAGAGTGTGTATCTTATAGGTAATAAAGGGAAGTCTTTAAGAGGCTTGAGTTCTGCAAAATCTCATCACAAATACTATGGCACTTGCAGATCTGCAGAAAACCTTGCCTATTGAGCCTCTTTTTTCTCGAAATGTTGGATTAGAGTTCTTCTTTAATTTTTAGCCAACATGTTTGTATCCCTCTTCAGATCACTATCTCAGGAGCGCAGCACAGCCTCCTGGACAGACCTCTTGGCTCAACCCCAAAAGCACAAGGAGCTGGCAAACTACTGTAGCCTACTTCAGGAGCATTATCATCAGAGTTATGTGAAAGGTCAGTGATCTGTTTTTCTTCATTTTTTCTTTGATTTGTGTATGTGTATGTGTTTTTATATGAGTAGCCTATTGTCTCCATGGAAAATAACCTTGCCATGGTGGAGAAGCTTACATGGTCCTGGGAGCCTGAGATAAATGCCATCTGGAACTATGCTCTTGGAAGGGCTCACCCATGGCACTAGATCTCTGACAAAAAGCAATCCAAACAAGACCACGATAGTGGGACAGGTGGAGGATGATGACTGACATTAGAGAAGCATCACACTGGCTGGAAAGGTGGATGAAAGCTGCAACAGAAATGGGTCCCCAGCTATCTGGGACTTCATTCCACTGGATCCTGATTCAGATCTCTCAAGGACTGCGTGGTTTTTGTCTGGGCACCACTCTCTCCATGTTCAACAAAGTCACGCAAACTGATGTTCTCCATAAAGAGAATCCAACCTAATACCCCCAAGTAAGTCCTATGGCAATTGGCAAGTAGCAATGGGGGCAGGATTGTGAGATCTGGACCCTAGTCATGAGCTGGCACATCAGGTAGTGAGTGCTAGATTCAGTCATTGGGCTCTTAGAACAAGTTAGAAAGAGTCCTTTAGTAGCTGTACCCACAACTTGAGCAGTCCTCTTTAGAGTCCACTCTGCTCAGCTCACCCCGAGAAAGGGCTAGAAAAGTGACCTAAAAATAGCAATCCCTGGATTGGATTAGCACATCAAGAGGGATCACCAAATATGGTCGGAAACACACATTTTGGAGCCTGGAATGCATGCACATTGATAGATATTGTAACCAGTGGCAGACAGGAGACAAGAGCCTTTTCAGAAACACCACGGGCAGACAAATGACATCTGTTTGAGGAGATGGATGGCTACACTTTCTTTTGAAAAGGAAAAGGTACTGATTGATTGATAGATAGATAGATAGATAGATAGATAGATAGAGAGATAGATTCACTTATCAGTCCTGCAAGGGGAAATTTGGATTTCTCTGCATTTTAACCCATCCTATTGTATAGGAGAAGTGAGCTGCCAACATATGGCGCTCGGGGAGCAGTTAGGGGTTAAGTGTCTTGCTCAAAGACACCTCAAGATACTTAATGAAGGACCGGGGATCAAACCTGTAGCCTTCCAATTGCCAAACAATCACTCTACCCACTGAGCTATACCACTTTGATGAAGCAAGGCTCTATGGCATTGGGTTTGCCCTCAGGAACTAGATCATCATCTACCTGTTTGAAATTCCTGGGAGGATCAGTTAGCATCTCATGACCATTTGTCTGGTGCTGGTGCATGGAATGACCTTCCCATGGCAGTCAGAACAGCAGAAACCCTGACCATCTTCAAGCGCAGATTAAAAACTCATCTCTTCCGCCTATACCTTTCCTCCTCCTCATCCGGTCCTAGCGTTATCTCCTAGTTTTAGGCCTATTCTTTTTCTTGATTTTGATGTACTTAGTTTAGGCACATGAAATCGCGTTAGTTTATTTTAGGTTTAAATTCCTTAGTTGATGTTGCGTCTGAGTCTTATGATGGCACTAGGATTGTTATCCAGCTCTAGTGTTGCTCCAGTATCCTTTGTACCTTGACCCTATGCACTTGTCGTACGTCGCTCTGGATAAGAGCGTCTGCTAAATGTCTGCAATGTAATGTAATGCTTGCCAACAAACAGATGTCAACAGTTTTGAGTACCACTGACCCTACTTTAGAATCTGATGTGGAAGTGAAATAGACCTATGCTTGCTTAGACAAGACACTGTCAAGAATCCCCAAGGAGGATATGATTATTTTCCAACACCTCTGGAAGGGCACTATAGGAAGGAGCACTTCCACGAACTCTTCAACCACAACAACACTGCTGAACCAGACATTGCCACCCAGATTCCCCAGAATTCCATCAGAGAAAAAATCCTACTATAACAGAGGTTCAAGATACCATCAGAAGTCCAAGAACAATAAGGTCGCTGGTCCAGATGAGATCCTAGCTGATATATTAAAGGAAGGGGACCAGAGCTCCTGTACTAAATAAATACCTTCCTCGAGGTCTATGGGGAGAAAAAAACCCACTTCCACTAGAGCTCAGGATTTTTCTAATAGTGGTCATATTCAAGAAAGGGCACAAGGCCGAATATAGAAACCTCACAGGGGCATCTTACTCCTGTCAAAAACAGGCAAAGTCCTCCCTTGCATTCTTGCAAACCAACTGCTACCATTGGCTGAGGAAATATCTCAGAATATCAGTGTGAGTTGTAACTTTAATGGGTTACAGTATTGATCAATTGATAATGGGTTACAGTATTGATTAATTGATTTATTCTTAGTGTTGGTTATTGATTTTCATCTAATTCAGTGAAGGTTGCTAAAAGTTCATTTTATTATTCACAGTTGAAACAATATCAATTGTAGTTGCATCTCATTTGTTACAAATATTTGAATGACATTGAATTCATATAAATTTGTTGGATTGATTAAAACAGTGAAAGATGTCATTTCCCATGCTGTCTGCAGCAGGAAGTAGAACAAAAAACACATTTTGATGGTGTTTGGCTTTGATGTATAGTATTGCTTAGCTGCAAGATGAAGAGAGTAACGGGAAAGCCAGGTGTGACTTACCGTGCCATTATTTGTTCTTTATGCCGTTTATTGTTTATCAAATCAAGTTTCAAGATAAAGAAACCGTCATCTTTACTTCTGACATACACTCCATTTATCTTTTTAACCTTTGAATTGTGAATTTGGAACATCTGCTCTGTCAGAGCTCAGGGTTGTTCTAATAGTGGTCATATTCAAGAAAGGGCTCAAGGCCGAATGTGGAAACTACAGGGGCATCTCACTCTTCTCAACAATAGGCAAAGTCCTCACTTGCATCCTTGCAAACCAACTTCTACCATTGGCTGAGCAAGTATTCCCTGAATATCAGTGTGGATTTCAGTTATCCAGAGGTTCAACAGAGATGGTATTCACAGCATGCCAACTCCAGGAAAAAATGTCATGAACAAAGAGAGCCTTTGTACATATAGACCTGACAAAGGCAATTGACTCAGTAGACTGTCAGGCTCTATGGAGCATGCTATTGAAATATGGCTGCCCTGACAAATACATCAGAATATTGAGGTCTCTACATGATGCCATGTCAGTCATCGTGCGCATTAACAGCAGCTATGAGTCAGAGTTTTTCCTTGTGAAAGCTAGGGTGTAACAGGGATGTATCATCACACCCACAGTTTGCCATATTTATTCCTACCATACTCCACCCCATCAGTGAAGCGCTGCCATGGAGGATCCAAACCCTATACAGAATTGATGGCAGCTTCTTCAACCTTAATAGGTTTAAGCCCAAGGGCAAAGTGTGCCATACCACAATCATGGAGCTTCAGTATGTAGACGACATCACCATTACCATCAAATTATGTAGAAGGCCTCAAGGACATTCTGAATGCCTTTGGCAAAGCATACGAAACCCCGAGTCCAGCATTAAATATCTAGAAGACCAAGGTTCTATTTAAATCTCCACCCAACATCTCCACCCAACACGCCATCTAACCAGACAACAGAGCTCTCAAAAACAATTATACCTTCCCCTACCTCAGCATTCTTCACTCCTCAAAAGCTGACATCAACTCTGAGATCAACCATCACCTGAGCTGTGCCATTGGTGCTTATGCCAGACTCAGAAGAAAAGTCTTTGAAGACCAAGGTCTAAACCCACAAACAAAACTCCTAGTCTACAGAGCTGTTGTAATTCACACCCTGCTGTATGGAGAAGTCATTGACCACCTACTGCAGGCAGCCGAGAGCTCTGGAACAATACCAACAAAGATCCTTATGAAAGATCTTGAGGACCCCAGTGACTTCCTCCAGGTAAATTGATGTTGATCCCCCACCATTCTCCAGCGGTGCCTCTATTGTAGCAGGTGGGATAGTCAAGTTCTGGGGGCAAACTTTTAATTTGTGATAATGGGCTGTATAAATGAAACTGACAACTTGACTTGACAGTAAGGGGTGGGCATACCCTCAGTCAGCTCGGAGTGACGATGTCACCTTTGTGAGTGAAGTGAAAGGGTTATTGCCACACAACCGAAGCCAGTTGAATTTTTTTCTCTGCATTTAACCCATTCTATTGTATAGGAGCAGTGAGTGGATCCGCAGGGACAATTAGGGATTCATTGTTGTGCTCAAGGATACTTCAATATGTTTTCTACAGGGGCTGGGAATTGAACCACCAATGTTTGATTACTAGACTGCTTTACCTCCTGAACTATGTGATGTAATGTTTCTTTCAAAAGATATGACCAGCTGAAGTGATCAAACTTTTTAGTGATTACCTTATCTAGATTATTGATCATACAAAAAGACAGCCTATTGATAGATGTGTATTGAAGCCTTTTCTTTTGATTTGCCATTATTGCTTTTAGCTATATTGATGATGTGCTTTTTATGCCCCATAGCTGTCTACCGTAGCCTGCAGCAGTCTTATTGCATTAGCTCCCAGGATGTCTTGACAGCAATGGACTACTGTGAAGAGTCCCTCCAGGAAATTGACATCACCCCCTTCCTACAAACACTCTGTGGACACATCAGGGTCTTCCGTGAATGCAGTGAGGTCACTGGTCAAGGGGGGGTTAGAAGGTCTCGTTGGAATCCTGCGACATTCATTATTGGAGAAGCTGAAGAGGAGGGGGTATCAGAGAGGCCTGCCATGCCCCTCTCATCCAGGTAAAACTACAGAATTTTTCATGATTCTTTTGATTTTCAGTTTTAATTCCTATTTGTACTTTCCACTGATAAAGCAAATATTTTTAAAACACATTGAACCACAGTTGTTCACTAAACAAGTTGTAGGTCAGATCAAAATCTCATGCATTTCTTATTGATAAATATAGTTATTGTCTTAATGTCTTTCTTAGTTAAAGACCGTGTAAAAGAAATTCTGAGTTTTTCCCAAACATATTATGAATGTTGGAAAATAATTGCTGGAAAC
>OMLC01095527.1:0-12847 GCA_900302585.1 Regalecus glesne | reverse complement strand
AGGGACAGCTGCCTAGAGTTCTTTCCTGCCTCTCTTCCTTTAATGAGAGCTGAAAAGAGGGCTTGCCAAACATTTCATTTTGAGCTGTATAATAATAGAGTGATCACTCATTGAAATGTGCAACATGTACTGCATTTGTGAGGACACTAATCCATCTTGACTTGTTCTCTTCTATGTTCTTAGATGGCACATTTCATTTTTTTCACTGAGGAAACAGGTTTGTTCTAGTTATAGTTAAGATATAGGATGGTTTTGAATTAGCAGCTGAAATTTTTGCAGGATGGCCACTATTGTGAACCCAAGAATCAGTTTCACTCTATAATAGTAAATTTCCATTCCGTTTCACCCAAATCTCTACATGAGGGTTCATAATGGGGTTATAACCGAATACATCTCATGTATATTCAGCATGGTGGCATTTTGAACACTACTAGCTAGATAGCTGCGTGTTAGCCTCTGGTTTCAGGTGTTCTCCCTCAAAAATGTGCTCGGTTTCAAACTGGTTTGACCTATTTTGCTGTCGCTGGAGGAAACTGCAAACACTGTCATATTTGGATAAGGCCCATCGGCCTCCATTAATCAATTGCCTGGCCAATTAACACTTAGTCAAGATGATCAAGCTATTACATATCTTCTGCACTAGTCGCCTGCAGAGGACCCCCCTCTAGAGCTTCTACTGTGTGTGGTCATGTTTTCCTCTATGTTTATGACTCTTATGAGTTTGTCTTCCTCTCCATGTTCTGTTGTCTCATGTTGTTTCTTCCACTGTCCTGTCAACCAATCGCATGTGTGCAATTCATGTGGCTGTTGTTTGCCTTGCATGGTGCTGATGATCTCCTTCCCATCCTGAAGAAGGTAACTCCATGTTCCTGATTTGTCTTTTTAAAGAGGAGTCCTAACTGAAATGGGGAATCACAACACTAAAGCCATACCGTGTGGTTTCACATAAACATGTAACACAGGCCTAAGTCATTCTTGGTCATCATGCAGACTTTTACCTTGGCAGAATATATTCAACTGGCTCAAATTTGTAGTTTAGTATCACGAGGAAGAGTCAGAAAATCGTCAAGATGACTGTAGAACCTTGGCTGAAAACCTGTTGGGATGTTAACTTTCCTCTGTATACAAGGACATCTCAACCCAAGTGTAGGTGCCATATAGCCTATTTCACGTGTTAATAATGAATTAAGCTCATAAGTTATTATTTTGTCACATGAAATAGGCTATATGGCACCTGCGCCAAGGATTTATCCAATCTATATATGCAGATGACAAGAGAATTACAATGAAGGGGCGGCATAGCTCAGGAGGTAAGATGGCTGTCTAGCAATTGGAAGATTGGTCGTTGGATCCCTGGCCCTTGCAGAAAGCCTGCCGGAGTTTCCTTGAGCAAGACACATAACCTACTAACTCCTCCAGCCCTGAGATGGAGTGGCACCCTGTCCAGGGTGTTTCCCTGCCTTTAGCCCAATGAGCACTGGGATAGGCTCCAGCATGACTCTGTGACCTGACTTTGAATGAACGGCTGACGTTGGATGGATGGATGGATGGATGGATGGATGGATGAAGAGAATCACAGTCAATTCCTTTCCATTTGAAATGCTGCTTTGTCAAATATCGTTCTTTCCAGCGGTCTGCTTTAAGTATCAATGTGCCACTTAAAGCACTCCGACTGAGAGGGAGATAGTTTGCCGAAGCATCGCGCTTCATTGACGCCATATTTCTCCTCCTATGTAACCGTTCGTGAATTTCTACTCATTACAGGCTAAACCCACTAACATGGCTAAATCAACAGGTGCTGTACACACAGTTATAATGACACACAGCAGCGACAAGATTCAGCTGAGTCTCAGCCGCCATACATCTCAATGATGTTTGCGGCCCTGTAATTGCCGTCTGGCATTTTTCCGTCGCAAATTCTCCCTCTACGCTGAACAGTCATCCATAAAAGTTGTTTGTCTTCTGCACCAATAGTTAAATGATTTAGACTTAATGTAGATGAACGTAATTGGTTGCATATAAACAGGCCGCGGAGATCAGCATGGACCTTCTCATGCAAGGCGCTCCGTGCAGACATCCAGCCTAATGGCTGTTTTTTTGGTTTTTTTTACATTTATAAGCCTTCCAAATTGCAATGCTGCAAAATGAAATCTCCACAGACATTTCAGGTGCAGACTCAGATACCCATCTGTCGTCCCTGATGCCTTTAACTGTACCACACAAGCGGATGTCTGCAATTTTATGCCAGTTGAATGCCATTCACCACCTCGCAGATTGAATCAGATAAGCAAGCCCTGTGAATAATTTGGTTATGAGGCGACTTGAGCCATGCAGTCTCTGAGAGCTGAGGGAGGCACTACAGATGTGGACCACTTTCAACTGCAGAACTTATTCCTTTCTGAACAAGTCATCCACACCTATGGTGCAGGTGGAGCTGCAGAAAGACTGCTCCGCTCATCACAACAGTTGACTGGATTTTAGCTCTTCGCGTGTTTCAGTGAATTCTCAACAATCCCCCTTCATCCCTCTCGTGTGCTTACAGGGAAACCCAACCCTCCTAAGCTGGAGGGGACACTCCAACCCAAAGGCAATTCCCTCAAAGTCAGCTGGATCAAGCAGGATGACGGCGGCTCACCCATCCTACGTTATCTTGCCAACTTCAAACCTGTAAGCTTTCCGTGTCCGACCCCACTTTCTTCCAGATGTGTGAAGGGAAAAATACTTAAGAATTCTTGTAAAATCCTCAGGTGTTTTCACCTTCACTTTAACTCCACGACACACTTTGTGCGTCTCCAGAAGCATATGTCGGAGTGGAAGCCAGAGATCCGGCTGCCCAGTGGCAGTGACTATCTGGTCCTGAGCGGCTTGGACTGGGACACAGAATATGATGTGTTTGTGGTGGCAGAGAACCAGAAAG
This sequence comes from Regalecus glesne, assembly GCA_900302585.1. Taxonomy (NCBI): domain Eukaryota; kingdom Metazoa; phylum Chordata; class Actinopteri; order Lampriformes; family Regalecidae; genus Regalecus; species Regalecus glesne. Next base: position 9,930 of record OMLC01095527.1, on the reverse strand, counting down.
GCAAGTCGCAACCAGCGACGCTGTCCTTCAAGACCGCCACGGAGCCAGCTGCCATCCCAGGTACCCCTCCCCCTCGCCAGCGAGCACCGCCACTGGGGGGGCAAACTCAACACTCGGCAGGAGACAGGGGCCCCCTCATTTCCATTTCTATAACCATGAAAAATGAATGAAAACCAAATAAATCTCCAGAAAATACATTTCCTGGACGGCGGTGTGTCAGAAAAAATTCCCTGCCAGATTTTCCCCACTTCAAAGTTGACCTTTGAGAGCTTTTGCCGAATGAATTTGAGTTTGTTCTCTCAGAACTGGGCCGAGCTCTCTCCACAGAGGATGAAGTAAACCTCCCGGCCGTCGTCACATTTCCATGCACCTCGTTCCCTGTCTTGTTAACAGCAGTGTCTGAATAATTTGCTCGGAGGCAGCTTGTTGGGTGCTTAGTCTGAATTGGCCGTTGATAACCACTCATTAACCTGTTGACTCCAGGTCTTATCTTCTTCACCTGGTGGTTTCTTAACTCCAGCTACCGCCAACAGGCCTCTGAGTCCCAAACAATGTAGATTGCTTTGCAGAATCAATACAGCAGACCTTTGACCCCCTCTCACTCCCTTTCTTACCCTCTCTAACTCCCTTTCCAATCTGAAAACACATCCCACTCACCCACCCACCCCCGGGTCACCATCGAGCCTGTAATGGTGTAGTCCTCCTCTGTGCTGTGCTTTTGCGTTGATGTGGTTTTATAGTTTTGTCTCGTTTCTTTCTTTTTCTTTTCCTCTAGCATGAAAAAAAGTCATTCTTTTTCTGTTTTTCACCGTTTTTTGTTTTGACCTGACATATTTTCACGTTTCTCTCTTCTTCTGTTCCCGTTCTTCCCCACCCTTCTCTTTCTGTGTTTCTTCTCCTCATTTTCTTCCCTCCTTTATGCTCTCCCCTCTTTTCTCACCCCGCCCTTCCCCGTTTGTCGCAATGTTCCTGCACTCTTGCCCGCTCCTGGACACTGGTGTGCTGGACCACGTGAACATTTTCCTCCCAACCCGGGTGTATTGTGGGTGCGGTTGGTGGTTGGGTTGATTGGGGTGTTGATCGGGTCGTGCTGTACCCAGCCACGCAGGGTTGCTCACCAGTGACATGCACGTTGGCAACGCTCATCCTCTCCCTCGCCACTCTGCTCCTGCTCTCATAGTCCGTCCGGAGCTCACACGGTCACTGGCAGAGGAGAGCTTGACTTCCTCTGGCCTGGCCGCGTCTCCCTGGACTCTTTCACTCCTTAAGTAGACTTTGTCCGAGGCCCACTGACGTGTCTCCGTCGGTGGGGGAAGGGCACTCAACCAGACCAGAAAAACGTACCGAACCAAAAGCAGTGGAAATCCTCTGGCTCCCTGCAGATTCGCTCTGCTCTGCTCAGCACAGCTACCTGTCAGTCCTAGGCAACACACACAACAATGGACTGCCAGTTCACAAAGATGGCTGCTAGTGTCACAGATCACGGGTGGCCGTTTTAAACGTTAGCGCTGTTGTGGAGCACCAGCTCGATGCTGAGCACTCTAATGTACATGTCAGTTTATGACAAAGGACTTGTGTTGTTGCTTTTTCACTCACAAAACAATGAAGTATAGTGTATGTAAAGACCTGCCACATTAACCTTCACGTGCCGGAGAAGGGAATCGCTAACACACGCACTACCAAGTGCTCAACGCGGATTGACGAGCTGTAGAGGAAACTGTCCAACAGTAGGTGGTGCTGTTCATTATAGTAATGGTAACGTCTGTGTTTACTCAAATATATATGTGTGTGTGTGTGTGTGTGTGTGTGTGTGTGTGTGTGTGTATACACACACACACACACGCACACACTCAAATAAAAATCAAAGTTGTTTAATTCATAACAATTTATGATCAAAAGGTAAAGCCTTTTTTTAACATCCATATAAATCACTGTTTTTATCAAATCTGCATCTGATAACTGTGTCTGAGGGCTACTGGCATCCATCTTGGAGCATGGTGGGCATATTGACCAGCTCATGCTTCAGTTCTGTTGTCTGATGTTAAAAATGATTTCCAACAGACTCAGGCACGACTAGCGACCGTGCACCATAGCCATCTGAGATGTGGAACAGCCTCCTGCTATTTTGCTTTCAAATTGTCTGATATCGGCATGTAACTACTTGTGTAGCCACATATCTGAGGTTCTCATCTGCTTCTTCTGTCTAATATCAAATAAACAGGGTTTAATATATTTGAATCGAGCTCTACTTCATCAATATAACGCCACAGCTCATCTGCAAACGTCTCAGTTGTTTGACGTGGAGGAAAATGGATGTTGTTCATCACATGCAAACCATTTCACACACAAACACACCACACGGCATCTGGTCAGACGCCGAGACCTGCAGCCTAAAGCGTAATGTCGGTGTTAGCGGCAGGTGAGTCGTCTGTTGATGGATCATTAGTCGTTACAAGGGCTGCTTAATGTCATTGAATTTTACATGAGTCATTCCAGGGACCGTTGTCAGGCCGCTCGTCCTCACCGCCTGTCTTCTCTGTCTCTCTCCAGCGGACCTGGGTGACGAGACGGTCATTCCTTTGGGCATCATTGCAGGAATCCTCATTGTTATATTCGTGCTGCTGCTCCTGGCCGTGGACATCACCTGTTACTTTGTGAACAAGTGTGGTCTCATCATGTGCCTGTGTGGCAAATCAGGCACTGGAACAAAAGGATCCAACATGGAGGAGGGGAAGGCTGCCTTCATGTGAGTATCGCGGACTTGACTCGGTGCAGACTGCCGGTTTGTAAGTAGGGTCAACTGTACCCTGAATCAGGCAGCATTGTTCAGGAGGTAGAGCGGTTCTCAAGTAATCCGACCACTGGTGGTTCGATCCACAGTCCTTGCAGAATGCATGTCGAGATGTCTTTGAGAAGACACTGAACCCCTAAATACTCAACCCCTGAGATGGAATAGTGACCTCTCCTGGATGTTTCCTTGGCATTCACCCAATGAGCTCTGAGATAGGCTCCAGCATGACTCTGCAACCCAACTTTGGCTGAGCAGGTGATGACTGATGGATGGCTGGATGGATGGATGGATGGATGGATGGATGGATGGATGTACACTGAGTCACTCTCAAACAGGTCATGTAGATTAAGGGGCTAGAATGGCCAGATTGTCTTAAGGGGGTTAAAGGGTTCAACTAGTGGACTTCGAGTGGTGCAGCTCAGGAGGTGGGGCAGGCATATAGTAGTAATCAGAGATCGGTAGTTCAATCCCCAGCCCCTGCAGAAAGCATGTCAAGGATTACTCAAACAAGACACTGAACCCCTAACTGCTCCCTGGATCCTGCACAGCAGTGCTCACTACTCCTATACAACAGAGAGGTCTGTTTTCACATGTCATGATTAGTCCCCATGTTGTGGGGCTGGACACAGACTTAGATGTGTGTGGGATGAGGGTTGGATGCCCTCCTGATGCCCCATAGTGGAAAAAACCCTGCAGCATCCGACTTGTCAGCTCCCGAAGCATACGTTCTACTGCTGAGATACATCAGCCTCCTACACAACTGGATGTGTTAAATGCAGAGCCACAGGCCTTGGTCATCTGGCACAGAGGACGTAAAGTAACTGCTCTGAATATCCACTCAAAGGGATGGTTTAGCCCATCAACTCTCTGAACTGTTAATGCTGGATGCACAACCCTCAACCCCAGGAATTTATGCACACAGATGATGGCAATAGGGTCATTCAATGAAATTATTCCCAGTTCAATGAAGTGGGTAACATGTGAGTGATTTGCAATGCAGATGTATGCAAATCAGCAGTCAAAAAAATGAGAGGCTCAGTGGAAATTAAAGCACTTAAACATGGGCACAAGACTGGGGCCACGGGAACTCAGCGGTAGAGCTCGCACTTCAGGAACTGTTGAGCCAGATGCTGCGGGTTTAAACCCACCATGGGCATCAGGAAGGGCATCCGGTATTAATCCCTCAAGCTTTATCTAAGTCACTGTCCACACCCACAATGTGAGGACCAACCGTGACACGTGAAACGGACCTCTCATACTGCACGTGCACAATATGTTGAAGCTAAAATCTGATGCAGGTCTCAGTGCAAAGCTGCTATCCACATTATAGTTTGAAGGCTGCCCTGAACAGAAGATGGGGAATTAGCTTCTCATGACATTTAAATGATAAAAAATGGATGATTCAAGTCATTTCACCAACCACCCTTGCAGACCACATTGGGACAGTCAGTCCCGGCTTCTGTTTCACGGCAACCATGCTGCTGCGGTTGAGGTCTGTCATGCTGTTGTTCATCATCAAAACTGTTTTTGCTTGCCATGGCATTAATGACAGCAGCTCTGTCAGGTCACAGAAGCCTGTTTGCATTTCGTCCAGAAATCTGTCACAGTATTCACGTCCCACAGAAAGGACGAGTCGAAAGAGCCCATAGTGGAAGTGAGGACGGAGGACGAGTGCACGGCCAATCACAACGCAGCAGGGCCAACGGAGCCCAACGAGACCACGCCGCTCACAGAGCCAGAGTGAGTAAATCCTGCCACATGTTGGGCTCTGATGGACTATCCAAGTCTTGAGTGTTGCACATTGCACTCTAATTCTGAAGAATCACTCATCATGTTTTTTAACAGCAGGATTGTGATTGGACCCTCATCCTTATTAAGTTGTACCATGAGGACAATCAGGCCTTTATTGATCAAGGATAATTTTGCTGCAGTTCAAGCAAAAAAATCTGTGATTCTTCAGTGGAGTCCAGGGTTGAGTTTGCATTGCTTGATTTTGAGGTAATCTCTTTTGTTGGGTGGATTATTGCACCTTTGACGTGTTCGATTCCAGCTTTGAGATGCTTTTCTCATCGTATCAAGGTTGAAGCATTACCAGTAAACACACAAAAAGGGCTTTTGTTCTCCTCAGTGTGGTCAGCATGTTCCACGTCGGCTGACAACCTCAGCAAGACACCTCTCCCTACATAAGCCACATAGCAAAAGCCAGGCTTCATTGAAGGTTGTCACTGGTACTGTTCAACCCTTTTCAGGTGGTTTTTGCCTGGTGCTGTGATTTTCTGTGGAAAATACCCTGGTGCTTTTGGTATATTAGCTCTACTCGCTCAATGTGCTCCATGTCAGTGTGTGTATGAACTGTAACCTTTAAATGTCCACTCACAGCATGAGACCCTTTGTCGTTTTTCTTTTGTCGCTAGGGCTAATAGTCACTGCTATTTGGCTGCTTTGTCTTTCTATGTGTAGACTTGTAAAGCCAACTAATCCGTCTGCATGATTTTCCTTGCCACCCTTCCCCCGTCACGGTCACCCTGGTGTCTAGTCTGTGTGTCTCTGTTCTCTCCCTGCTCTCTCAGGCTGGCGGCTTACACTGCTGCCCTGGCTCTGGACACCCTCTCCTCCATAGCCACCAACTCTGACACAGCCACTGCGACCTTTGACCCCAACCAGGACAGCCCCTGTAGTGAGACCACCACCCTCACTTGTAGCTTCTCCGCCCCAGCCAATGACCCCACGCCCAGCCCGGTCCCAGTCCCGGCCCCAGCCCCGACTCCTGAGTCAAACACAGCGCCGCCAAACCCCATCATTTCCACGTCTGCTGTCACAGCTATAATGGCCCCCTTGGTAGAGCAAAGAGGAAATGACAACCCAAAAGAAGAGGAGAAAACAAGCACCCCTTCTTTGAACCCCGAACGGACTAAACCCCAAAAATCCCCGACGCCGATACCACCGAAGCGTAGAAACTCTCCCAAACTCGCCGCGCTGAATGCTAAAGCTAGCCCGCCCATATCGTCTCTTGCTACATCTTCCAGCCCAGACGACCGGAAACCTGCCTTGAATCCCCCCATCAATCACCCTTCCACCCTACCAGCTCCTCTAGTTCTAGGCACCGAGACACCAGTCCAAATCGACCCTGTTCCAGTGAATACTCCATTGAATAAATCAGATCCTGATGCAAGCACCACTGGCCTGGAGACCACCGGGGTCAGCCTTACTCCACTTGACCTCACTCCCTTAAACGGGCGTAAATCTATTAACCAGCCCCTTGACACCAACGCAACTACCGTCAGAGATGGACCCACCCCTACCCTGAAAGCTCCCACTTCAACTAGCTCCCCTGCCGTGATACATAGCACTTCTAAACCCTCAAACGCTGAAGAAATGCCCCCCTTAATTTCTAATATCCTCACCCCCTTTCCTGTTCCCAAATCGGCCCGCATCTCCTCTGGCTCTGATATAGTCTCCCTCATCTCGAATGACCTCCTCACACCAGCGTCCAACACATACGACCTGCTAACACCCGACGTGGCGGTGCCTCGCATCACAGCACCCAAAACCACCGAGTTAGATCTCGAGCTGACCAATGGGATAGAGAGCCCCTCCCAGCCCCCTGCAGACCTCATTAGCCTGGACAGCCCCCCCTCGGCCCCGCTCCTGCCCAACGGAGATGGAGCAGGCGCCCCTGCCTCATGCCCAGTTCTGGAGCCATCAGAGACTCTGGCTAAAGCTGCTCTTCCTGTCAACGACGAGTATGGCTCCCTCTAGAGGTTTATCTCTGTCTGTGCGTGTTTGTGTGGGTGAGCGTGGGTGTGCAACATTTGTGCCATTCATCCACCACCGCATCTTGCCATATACCACACGATAAGAGACGTGATGGTCGATTGTGTTAATGATATTGTGTTGATTAGCCATAGCCTTGCATACTGTGGTGTGAAACACATGATGATGATGATGATGATGATGATGATGGTGATGATGCCTCTATTTTCCTGCTTGTGTGTGCACAGCTCTCCCAGGCCCGTTCCATGTTTCTTTTCGCACTTAACACTATGCAGTTAATTAGTTGGGTGTCATGCTAGCTTGTGTCAGACGGCCAGAGAGTCGGCCCAATGTTCTCTAATCCCACCGGCTTTACAAAAGACATCAAAGGAAAACCAGATGCTGATATTTCCCATGCTCCGAAGCCCAGAGGGGACAAGGAGCTTCAGGCAGGATCCGGCAACACTGTTGTAAAACGTATAGGGCAACAAGACCGGTTAACCAGCCAGGAGCTCATTTACTTTTCTGACGGTGCATCTTCGAGGCAGAGCCAGGGCGAATAACTGGCGATGCTTTGCTTAACGTTAATGATATTGAAACAGTAGCGCCGCTGGTGATACACGGGGCACCATGAGATGACATCATTAAAAGAGTTGAATCGGTTAATCTGGACACATCATTTAATGAGAGGAACGTTTCATCACTCCTAGAGATGACATCTGCAGTCTCAGCTGACTGCAGGCCTCCCCACCCTTATTAACAACACAGTTGCATAACAACCAAAACCAAAGATGGCCTCATATGCAGATGAATGCACCAGAAATTAGGCCACCCCAAGGATCTGTCCCCTGGCAAAGAGCAATATAGTGTATGCTGTTTAGGGCTGGTAGGATTGCCGTGATTTGTACATCGGGGAAACCAAACAGACACTGGCCAAGAGAATGGCACAACACAGAAGAGCCAACACGTCAGGCCAGGACTCTGCAGTCTACACCCATCTACAGCCTAGAGGGCACTCTTTCAAAAGGGAGGATTTGCACATCGTTGATAGGGAGGAATGCTGGTTTGAACAGGTAGTCAAAGAGGCCATTTATGTGACGAGAGAACGACCATCCATGAATTGGGGGGTGGGGGGTTTAAAAGTACATCTTTTACTATCTTGCAATGTTGTGACTGCAACTATTCCTTGATCTTCTATGCTCATCTTCTACACAGGGGTACCTCCGAGTCCGTGCTTAGCCCTCTTCTCTTCTTACTGTACACCACCTCGCCTCACAATCATCTACTCCCAGGGTTCCTCATACCACTGCTATGCTGATGATACCCTGCTCTTTCTACTGCTATTGCCAGAAGACCTCACAGTCTCAGCATTTATCTCAGCATGCCTTGCTGATATCTCAATGTGTGTGAAAGAGCTCCACCTTCAACTTAACCTACCAAAGACTAGGGTCCAGATCATCCCAGCCAGTCCTTCTATGTTACCTCAATTCAACATCCACCTTGCATCAACCCAACTCATGCCCACATAATCGGCCTTTAACTTGGGTGTCATGATTGATGACCAACTAACCTCTAAGGCTCATGTGTCAGGAGGATCAGACCCTACCTGTCTGAGCGTACAGCCCAACTCCCGGTACAGACTCTTGTCATATCACACATCGACTACTGCAGCTCCCTACTGGAAGGACTCCCACATGAATTTTTAAACCTCTGCAGATGATCCAGAGCATGGCGGCATGTCTGGTCTTCCCCCAGCCCAAAGCAGCTCCTGTCACTCTGCTGTTCATATCTCTCCACTGGCTTCCAGTGGCTGACTGCATCAAATTCAAAAGATTGATGTTTGCTTACAAAACCGCAGCTAAAACAGCTCCAGCCTACCTGACCTCCCTCATCCAGGTCTAAACTCCCTCCAACTCACTATATTCTGCCAATGAGAGGCTCCTGGTACCACTGAGTCACTAGCTAGAATCTTCTCTTCTGTAGTTACCTGGTGGTGGGACAAGCTACCAGACTCCATTTCCTCCACCGAGCTCCTCTGAATCTTTGTTAAACGGCTGAATGCCATCCAGTTTTTTCATGAACACCTCTGTACTTGAACTTAAAGGACTTAATTGATGAAACAAGGGGAGGATTTCTGCTTCTGTTCACTATTGCCTGGTGGCTCCTATGTCCTTTCGGACTCCAGCTTAGCTTAGAGGCCTTATATGGTTCCCTCCTAACTAGATCCTTGCTTGTATTGTCCTAACACTCAAATGTGTGTCACTGGATAAAAGAATCTGCTAAAGGAAGTTGTAACATTGTAACATTGTAGTAGTACTCATTACTATTGAATGCCCAGTCAATGGCCCATTCACATACGAAACCATCATTGGTTTCGATCATTATGCAGCTGTAATGTTGTTCATGAGGGTGAGGACGTCTGCAGTCAGCATAGACCGAAGATGTCTCCTGTACAATGATGAGACATTTCTCTTGATAAAATTTCGTGCACAGACGAACAGATTCACCTTTTTATGGATTTCCTAACGTGGATTATTGAGCATGCATAGACACCGAAGACAATATCAGCTTTATGACATTAACAGCATATCAACGCGTCTGCTGCTCAAAGAGGCCATCATCTTCATAGTGATCAGGATTTCCTTATTACCCACATGTGTTCCCAAACTGTCCTCAAGGTGTCAGTGGTGAAACTCTTACATTTCACAGTGATTCTGAGAAATGTAAGAAAAGGCTGTGTTCAACATGGTTAATGGAAAAGATGATAGACTTCCTCGTGTTTCTTGTGTATGTTTGCTTTTGCTAGAAACAGGCAGATTTCTAACTTGGCTCCATGTCCGTTCCGTTTCAGGAAAATTCTTTCCGATGAGAAAGGTAAAGCAGAGGATGCATCACTAACAAACGTCCTGACGGAGATCACTGCAGAACACAACAATGTCACAGAGACAAACATCACCGAGAGCAAAGCATGATGGGGCAGGGAACCCCCGGCCCATCCTAAATATCTGCAGCGGCAGCAGCGGGAAAAAAACAACAAACAAAAAAACACTGCAGGAGTTTTGATTTTCAGTGCCCTTATCCACATATCAGAACAACAGGCATAGGCTTATCCAAGCACATGATGGGTGTGCTGTCATTCGTGGGTTCATGTAGGATTTCCATGCTCAGCCATGAGATGCTAGTTTACCTGAGTCATGACATGTTTTTATATTTTAATCACCACATTCACTGAGTCAGGATGAGTGAGAATAACCTCCTTTTATAATACATAACGGGTTGATGAAGAGATGAGACTATAGCTTTTATTCTACCGTCAGGATGAAGGGCAGTCAACTAGACAGATTATTACAGATTATATATATACATATATATATATATACATATAT
>OMLC01095525.1:0-11773 GCA_900302585.1 Regalecus glesne | reverse complement strand
AGAATAAAAGGCATATATCCAATCATGACATTCACTATTACAATATGATCACATTCTTGGTGAAAAATAATGACACGTCTCTTGCAAAATGCCATTAAATCAAAGACCTCTACAGCCAAATCAGGAGAATCAGAGTCCCCGCTGAAGGGGACAGAATGAGACGGTGTAAGAAAAGTTCTCAAAGACCAAAAATAACTGGTCGGTCTTTTATCTACACTTATCTACAGCTTGCATCTTTCCCATCCTCCCTCTGTCATCTCCCTCCCCCTTCATCATGGCTCTGGGCATGCTAACGTCAGGGGTTGCAGCAGTTAGCCAGGTAATGGTTAATCTTTCCGATCCAGGGGAGAGTTTATCTAACCATTCTGTAGAGGGTTACGCGGTGCCACATTCATCTTGGATCCCTATGTTGTGGAAAACTGTTGAAAATTGGCTTCCCCAGTCAACCTGTTCCCTTCATAGATCACCAAGATGTCCTCCAGATAGCCAGCCCACATCCACTGCCAAGGCAATGTGCTCAAATAACTCTCCTTGATAGCTCTCTTTCCCTCCCTCCGCTATCTTGCCACCAGCCAGGCTAATATCTGATCGACTTCCTGTGTGCTGGCAACACCCCCACACTGACACACTGACTATCTGCAAGGGTGAAGAATGAAGATCAAAACATGGGGTGGAGAAACATCGGATTAATACCACATGTACACTCTGACAATTGTTAGCCTGCCCACTGCACCCCACGTATGGACACACACGAACACACGTGTGGGTGCGCACACACGTGTGTGTGTGTGTGTGTGTGTGTGTCTGTGTGTATCTGTGCATGGACTTTTTTGTGTGTGTTTTAAATGGGGATTTCAAACCGGCCAAAAAGGAACCCCTGCGGGAGCTGTCACACTTACAAAACACATACCCCACATCCACCTCAGACCACACTATCCAGGGACATTTTGTTTGTAATGGGGATTGCAAACAGGCCAAAAACGAACCCCTGCGGGAGTTTTGGGGAGACTATGATTTGCTGTGTCTTGTCTTTCTTATCTGTCCTTGCTACTTCTGTTTCTCTCCTTGTCACCAGTCTCCTACACACACACAAACACACACAGATACAAAAAACCTGTTTTCCAGCCATTTTTATCTTCTAATCCGTACTACTTGCAGGTGTAAATATCGGCAGAACAGCTTGATATGGGTTAGCACATGGTTACTGTCTCCTCTCTGGTCTCTGTCAGACTACACATATCTCCTTCTGACAGCCATGACAACATGTTTATCTATTTTATTTGCCACACAACACAGGCCGGTAGAATTTGTTCTCAGCATCCAACCCATCCTACTATATAGCAGCAGTGAGCAGCCAACATTTGGTGCCGTTTGGTTCAGTGTCTTGCTCAAAGACACCTCGACGTGCTTTCCGCAGGACCGGGGATTGAACTTGCAACCTCCCGATCACCAGGCAACCATTCTACCCACTGAGCCATGCCGCCCCCGTGTTTCCATCCATTTGCATGGTGAATTTGTGCATAAGAACACCTGAATGGATTAAGACAACACCTGAATGTTACAAATATGTATTCAGGCTTAGCTGAGGTGAAGCGTTGACGCATCAAGAAAGAGAACATGTGACCGTCAAGTCTGGCATCCCTGGTTCGATCCTGCCATAAGACATCAGAAAAAAGGCATCCCGCCTTAATCCTCCATGCTTGATGAATGCGAGGTATTCATTATGAAGTGCTGTGCCATGCTGATCAGTACAGTCTCTCATAGGGCTACTGTCTATTCTACTGCTTATCTCATGTCTTCCAGATGCATCCCACCGAGCTGTTTCTCTAATAGCTGTTGATAGACTTGACTAGCTTCACTTTGTTTCTCATATATTCCTCTGATTTTGGCTAACATTCAACATCTATCTATCCATCCATCCATCGTCAACCACTTATCCAACCTCAGGTCAAAGAGCCATGCTGGAGAAAATCTCATCGCCAACCAGGTGAAAGGTGGAGAAACACCCTAGACAGATCCCCACTCCATCTCAGGGGTTAGGTACTTACAGGTTCAGTGTCTTGCTCAAAGACACCTCAACATGCTTTCTGCAAGGGATCACACCACCAATCTTGCAATTACTAGATTACTGCCCTACCTTCCCAGCTATGCTGCCCTTTAGGAGTCTATCCAAGCAATCTAGACAAGTTAAACATGGTCAAATATTAAAAAGAAAGCAAGAGACACATTCGAATTGCCCTCACATTTCTCATCATTTCAAATAAATGATGTATAGTACCATGTGCTTCTGTACCAGCAGGTAGCCAAACAAAAATGATGGAGGAAATTGCATAAAATACCTCTGCATAATTATATCCCTAAACCTCCCAGTGCGTGGATGTTCCCAGTTGTATAATGGACTTCGTCGTGGCACAATCCTCATTTCAGCCGTCATTAAACAAGTCATTGGAAGCCCTCTTCCCTGTCTCTGGGCTGTAGTCTATATAACAGAGGGATGTTCATCTGATGAAAGAGTTGTGATGGCCATTCCTGCAAGACCAAGTGGTTACACACTCCATCTCTCCATTCTATCTCACTGACTGTTCTTTTGGTTATATGATGTTGGTGCACCTTGTTTGGAATATTCACACATGGGTAGCTGATGGAAATGCACCGGTTTGCATTTTTCTTTTGCCAACTTCTGGAAAGTTTGCTTTAAATCTGTTCAATATTAAAATGGAAATATAATGTGTGTGTGAACGCACACACACGTTCATGTGTACATATGCATGGGATTATCCTAGCCATACAGCCATGAGGGACAGATGTATCAGCCCTTAGCTAGCAGATAATGAGCCAATCTACCATCATGGAGAGGAAGACATACATGAGGACCAGAGGAGAGGGGAGGGGAGGGGAGGAGAGAAGAGAAATGGGAAGTCAGAAAATGGGGGCCAGTGAAGAACAGAGGAGCTGGAAGCTAGAAGATGGCAGAAAGGAGAATCATGCAAGAGAGAGGCAGCGGAGAAGAGATGAAGAGAGAGGAAAGGACAGGATGCAAAAGAGATCAGGAGAGAGAGGAGAGGATAGGAGAGTAATTGGATAGGAGCTCTTTATTCTCTGTAAAATAAAGCCTGATAGGACAGAAATGACTGTTGACCTGCATTTCTTTCTGCTCGTCCCAATCCTCCGTCTAGTTTTCTTTCCTCTACTTCTGACTTTTTCTCGGTGTCAAAGATTGCTACCCTGATGCCCTCTCTGTTTCCCCCCTTCCTTTCATTTCTTTTCCTCCTCCTCTCGGTATCTCTGTTTCTCCGAAGGTCAAATGGTCTCATTCAACGGGAGCCAATAGTGGCGAGTTAACCGTTGATGCATGTGAATAAGGAGAAGGGAGGGGGAGATGCATGGGGAATTAAAATCCACTGGCACTCAATGTCAAAATGTCAATCGGGATCAGTGTCAGGCTGCAATAAGCAATGAGAGAAACTTTAATGAGAGACCCGGTCTAAAGTTGACTCCATGCAGATACACACACAGACACACACACCACCATGTATGGTCATACGTGCAGTTCTTGTGCACAAGGACTCAATTATACATACACATTGGTATATGACCATAGCCTACGACATAAGATCAAACGCTACATGACTTCAGAGGTGTGACCTTTGGATGAAAGGCCATCTGAATGGTAACAGTCTTTGCAGACATGCCAAGACCCAGCAGGGTGGGATCGGTGGTGTTTGGACGGCTGGTGAAGTTGACCAATCTCAGCCTCCAGGAGAGGTCAACTGAAATGGTCTCCCCCAAAAAGGACAGAGGAGTTTCATTAAATGCTGCTGTGAAGGCTGCCATCAAAGGTAGAAGCATGTGAACACAAAGTCCGGATGCTGTGATCAATGGCTGTGTTCACATGCAACACAAAAGGTTACATGGAAGGGTGGCATGACTCAGGAGGTGGAGTCGGTTGTCTGGTAATTTGGAGGTCACTGGTTCGATCCCTAACTCCTTCAGAAAGCATATTGAAGTGTCTTTGAGCAAGACACTGAACCTCTAACTGCCCACCGGGTGGTGCAGCTGGACACTGTTCCTGTGCATGTTAAATGAAGGCAAATTTCCTTGTAAGAATACAATGACCAGATAAAATGGCTTTCTTTTCCTTCCTCCTCTCCTGAATTCCAAAATGCGTTATTATGCAGAATACTTAAAAAGACAAAACTAAAAAAGTATTGTCTCATTTCATGAGGTATGATGTTCTCATATTTATGCATTGCTCATACAGAAGCTCCATCCATCCATCCATCCATCCATCCATTCATTCTCAACTGCTTATCTGATGTTGGGTTGTGGGGAAACTGGAGCCTCTCTCAGTGCTCATTGGGTGAATGCAAGAAAACACCCTGGACAGGTCACCAGTCCATCACAGGGCAGGGCAGTGAAGGGAACAGTGTCTTGCTCAAGGACACTTTGACACACTGTTCTGCAGGTGCTGGCATTGAACCTGCAACCTTCCGATCACCGACAACTGCTCCACCCCGCGAGCCATGATGTCCCCTAAGTGAAGGTACATTCATTGTAAAATCCTCAAGATCAATTAAACGATCAGGCTCTATAATCTAGATATATATTCATACAGCTGGATCTATTTTCACAGTGCTAAACATTTGATACGAACAAGTCAATATCACCCCAAGTCACTTTCATTTCAGAAGCTTCTGTTAAATTGAGCTACATCCATGTCCACTACTGGAGTAAGTTTGATTTTCTTTCAAATGCTGGTGCTGCTGGTTAAATGACTTGCACCTTAGAACTGGGCAACAGAAGTGTAGCCTGTGTGGGTATTGGTGAAGCTTTTCCCTTTCCCTCCTTTACTGGAGTCAGAGGTTGTCCTCTGGCTTGAACTGGCACCAATTTTCATGCACCGAGTGAGACGTCCCCATAAAGAGTTATGTATTTACAATTCCTCTTTTATTGGCCAGGGGTTGGTGAGGTGCGAAATGTAGCTTGAAAGACAAGAGGGTCACTGGCATTATAGACTACTATTGCACGCAGATGACACCGCTAAGCTGCCGTCGGTCATGGCCATCATGCCCGATCATGTCTGTCCCAGACAAAATAGCTCCCTGAAGGTAGAACCACTTACAGGAGCTGGGCCGATTAGGCTTCATTTTATAGCACTATTCAACAGTGTGGCAGCCTGGCCACTGAGATTAACTACGGCTGTCGGAGAGGAATAAACTGTAGTCTGTATGATGGCTGCGGTGAGGTAATGCTACGGAGAGTCTCATGAGAAACATAAATCCATGCCGGTATTCCCAAGAACTGCAGCCTGAATCAAAGACTTGTGACTGGCAGGTATGGCTCATGTCTGTCTGACGGAGGATATTCAACAAGACACAGCCTGGCAGAGGCTTGGAAAGAAAACACTGCAGGGCAAATTTGAAGTGGTGAATATAAACTTCTCTCCATAGAGCCAGGATGTAGGAAGGTTGGATTCTAATCCGTCTGAACATTGAAGTAGTGACTCGAGTGTATTTTGAATTACCGTAAAAAAACAAAAACTTTAAAAAAACAAATAACTATGTGGAGCCATCCATCCCTCCATCCCTCCATCCATCTATCCATCGTCAACTGCTTATCCAAAGTTGGGTCGTGGGGCCATGCGGATGCCTATCCTAGCACTCATTCGGCAAAAGGTGGGGAAGCACCCTGAACAGGTCACCATTCCATCTCATGCCAGGCATTGAGGATTAAGGCAGGATGCCCTTCCTGATGCCCCACGGTGGGTTAGAACCCCCCACTACCTCTGGCTTGTTAGTCCACGACCCCTACCCCTGAGCTGTCATGGCCCCCTGTGAAAGCTATCTTCAGTGCCAAACGGTGCGGTCATATTCAAAGTGCTGTGATAGTGGACATCCGTCTCAAATGGGATCATTCTCGAGGGAACGCATAAAGATTTTGTGTGTGTTTCTATGCGAGGGCAAATGTACATTCCTAAGCACCTTGTCCCAATATTCTCCACGCTACCACATATCCCTTAGTTGATGTCATCGACCAATTACTTATAGAGTCAGCAAATCTACTATTGGCTTTTAATTACCCGGACCAGGACGGTAAACTTGTATGACCATTGATGAAAGCATCACACTGAAGCCTCCATAAAGGGAGCCAGGGGAGGAAGTGTAGCTCCATTGTGAATGTGGAGCGTTATGCCAGACATAGTGAACACATTAGGATGGGACCTTTTTCCCTCACAATAACCAGCTGAGAAATAGCAAGAAAACTGTTTCAAAACTGCCCTCGCGTGCTCTTGGAACCGATAATACCCTCATGAGTGACATCACCACAATCAAAGTACCCCCGAAAAGGTGATGGCGGCGAACAGCAATGCTGTGTGGGGTTGAACGAAGAAAAGGTTAAAGGTTTTCGCAGGGAAGCAGAAAAGGATTGGTTCAAACCATACATCCACATTTGCACACCCACCATCACCTGCGGTGTTGAGAATGGAGGGTTCTTATGTTATCAACAGGGTTGGTGTGACTGTGGGTTGCATCATGATCTACAGTGTTGTCTCCTTTTCTTGTCTTATCTAATTGCTGCTGCGATGACCCAATTTCCTCAAAGAGATTGTACTTCAATCTGATCTGATCTCTACCTTTATACAGTTTTTCAGTGAGGACACTTTTTTTTCTTTTAAAATTGAGATCACTGAGATTTGGGGCCATTTCTCCACCTTCTACCCAGTGAGCACTGGGATGGGCATCAGCAGATCGATGATCCTACTTTGGATAAGCGGTTGATGATGATATGACATGATAAACTGAGATAAATCAGTATGTTGCGTAATAAAAAAAAAGCTTCATGAGCCTTTCCAGACTACAACAGGAGAGGCAGTATTTTGGGCTGGCGTTGCAAGGCCATAAATACTGCTATTTTGTACAATGGAAAGTCTATAATGAAATTAAATACAAACTGAGGTCAATAATATAATATCTGCACCAGGCTGTTATGCATAACAATGATGGTGCAAATTTCCTCCAGATTGCCATTGCTACTAAGTTATCAGTTATCAGTGCCTACTTGAACACACTATTTATCATTTATTTATTCCTCCACGCCAACACTTGTCAGATCTTGTGCATGAATACCCTTCCTTAGTTATTACTAATATCATACTGTTTCTTTTCCTTGGGGGCCAGGGTAGCTCAGCGGTAAGAGTGCACACTTCTTCGGTGTATGAGTGAGAGGTTGTGGGTTTGATCACACTAACAGGCATCAGGAGGGGCATATGGCCTTAATCCCCCATGCTCCACCTAAATCCATGTGCACCCCCACACCATGAAGACTGATCAAATTGACCTCTCCTACGGTTTGTTTTCCTGTAATGTATCTTGGTGTTTCAGCTACTGTAGTTGTGAAGCACTTTGTAAATGTTAGAAAAAAAAGGTGCTACACAAAAAGCAGCATTATTAATTTCAGGTTTGTGAAAATTTACATGGGTGCTCTCTGGGTTTGCTGCCATGCAGGTACAAGCCCACAACGGGCCGCGGACACAAGTAGACGATGATGCCAAATGTGATTAGATTGTAACCTTATAACTATGAACAGGTATGGGATGGGAGGGGATGAAGGGCTGATGCACAGCGTAGGGATGAAGAACAAGTCATGTAGTTGCTCTGCTTTATAAATTGTTCTCTTTTTACACAGCACTAACATACGCTTGAGCACATTAAGGGCTTGAATTGCAGAGAGGGATGGCAGTGTTTAGCAATTACCTTCACACTCATTTATCACGAGACAGCTTAAGTATGTGGAGTGGTCATAGTGGGAGAAATAAAGTGACACTCTCAGAAGGGAAAGGTTTGGATGGAAAACAGGAGATTGGCTGTGATCCTCAATTTCTGAGATGAAAGGCTGATGCGTTTGCTGACAACATCACCTTTCCTGGGGAAAAAGGCAAGAGGAAAACAGCACAAGCAAAAGGGGATAGATTATAGGAATTTCTGAGCCAATAAAACATAAACTTGTCAAAGAAGAAAATGCCATGTTTGGAACGAAAGTGGGGCACACCATCAAGAGACACAGACGGGATGCTGCTGCTAATTAACCCTCATCCACACCGGCTGTCACTGTATCACACAAAAAGCATGTAGCCCACCACTGCAGATGGAAGCAGTGGAGTGAAATTTCAAATTCAAATCAATCTGCTTATTGAGTCATTTTCATGAGCAATTTCATTCTATTATTCTAACTGAACTTGCAATGCACTTTGCAGGACCATACGTGCTCTTAAACTCCTACAGTATATCCATATCTGAATAAAAAGAAAAAATAATTAAAGATTAAAGTTTTGTCATTCCAATCGAGTTGAATAGGTCCGAGAAAATCTGAACATCACATGTGCCTGTCATGACAGAGGTGTGTTTATCTGACAGTGGAAGGAAAAGAATAAAGGGGGACTGGGCAGTCTGTTTGTAGAGAAAGAAGCTTATTCACGTGTCATTGTACATTCATACAATGAAATTAGTTCTCTGCATTTAACCCATCCTATTGTACAGGAGCAGTGAGCAGCTGCAGTGCCCAGGGAACAGGTCCAGTTCTTTTCCTATTGCCTTGTTCAGGGGCAAAGGCAGAAGTATCAACTCTAACATGCATGTCTTCTTGATGGAGGGATGAAGCTGGAGCATGTGGAGGAAGCCCACGCGGACATGGGGAGAACGTACAAACTCCACACAGAAAAGACCTGGGACAACTGTCAACTGAGTAAAGCCATTCGGCAACATGGCCTTTAGGGAAGTGAGTAAGAAAACATCTGATGAGGACTGACAAGGATGACGGCTACAAGACACTGTCAGGAGGTCACATGGAGACTAAAATGAACCTTCATATTGTTCTTGGCCACCCATATTAAAATAAACCTCAAATATAAAAAAATATGACCTAAAGCGACACTACGGAATGAAGGCCTCTAGGTCATGTGGAATCAGACTGGATCTCGCTAGATTAATTTACATTCAGATTTGGTTTGAGAGGGAGTTTTGATAAAAGGGACACCAAGAAATAAGTATGTAAACTACTGCTCCAAAGATCCATAAGTAGAGTGTCTTGTCTTCCAGAGTCAAAGGTGGGATACTGTAGCTTCAACACAAGTCGATGGTAATCTGATGAAGAAGACAGATGCAAGGTGATATTGTTGCAGTTCAAAGATACACATGTCACTGGATACGGAGAGATTGGTCTCTCTTTTATTGATATTGATGGACTCGGATCAGATTGGTTGAGGCAGGGTACTGAATGCAACACCATGATTTCACGAGAAATTTAACAATTAGATTGATATGTAAGAAAGAAAGACAGAAAGAACGAAAGAAAGTATCATATATGTCAAAAAGGCAAAATAACTGACAAACATGGTTTCAGGCTGCACCTCTGTCAAGCAGAAGGCAATTACATTTTACAAGGGATGAAATTCCCCTGTTAATTGGAGCCTTTCCACATAAGGGGGAAAAAAGTGAGTCTTTCAATTCCCAAGCCATGTGTCCTCTGTTCAGCACCAACAGACTCTATCTAATATTTTAAGTTATTACAAATTAACTCCATAGAGGGAAGTGGAGGGTGCAGTGGATGGAACTGATTGGAAATTTCACATTATCTTCATCAGCACTCAGGACTGACTGTCTGACTGAGGCTGGATTTTTATTGATTTGCCCAAATAGATGACTTAACCAGAGCAAGGAAAATTAAGTTGGAAATGAGAGGGACCTCTGGATGAGAGGGGAAGAAAATATTGCCACCGAGAGAGACAGAAGAGGTAGAAACAGAAGAGGTAGAAACGCAAGGTGTGCTATAAGCTAACCCAATGTCTGATTGACTTATAAGCAAATGCAAGAGGTAAGTTAATGCTTTCAATGGGAACTCGAGCAGTGTATATCAGAATGTAGAGAGTAAAGAGACTGCATTTATATAAAACTTTTCTGGTCTATCCATCCACTACAGTGGATGCCTCACAATCACCCATTCACACACACATTCATAAAATGATGGTGGAGGCTGCCATTCAAGATGCCAACTTGCTTATCAGGAGAAATTGGGGGTTCACTGTCTTACTCGAGAACACTTTGACATGCCCTGTGGAGGGGCTGGAGATTGAACTATGCAGCCTTGCTATTACTAGGTGGCCTTTTGTACCTCGTGAGCCCATCATCATCTGGGCATTGTTATCACAGCAATACCCAGATAATTCACGGTACACTACTTCCATAAGCCACACAGACATACAAGAATAAAAGAGGCCTTTGTAATTTGTCACCATCTCAGAAGAGTACCCATGTTCCTTGGAAGGTAGAAACTTATCACTGCCCTTCCACAAACCTCCACCCACCCACAAAGGATAAAAACTACTTTATTCCCTTTCAGACTCAGTCTGATTCATCCTCAAATCGTTCTTCCTTCCTGATGCCTGTATACTCCTACAAACTTCCCTTTTGTACAGTCAGGCAATTTAACCCAGCACAAAGCCACTGTGTGCCAGAAGCCTCCGAGACCAAAGGCTCAGTGTTTATGATAGCAATTTTCCCTTCAGGAAGTAAACACAAATTGTCTGGTGACCCCATACACTAAGTCATACAGTGTTTTATGAGCAATTGACCACCTTTAAAAGTTCTCTGGGTCCCACCGCCCTACTTACCATGTACAATAAGCTTCTAAAATGAGCCCTGCCCTTATAATGGACTCATTCTTATATGCCAAGGTCACATCAACACAGCAAAGCTTATTGAGAAAACATGAATCTGTTTTAGAGTTTCACCAAAAATATAAATTTCACCATTCTTCTCTCTGACAACGTTCCCCTGACTGGGCATTACATATATCTATGTTTGAATTAAAGTCAATCCTGGTTATTTAATAGGCTTTTGAAGCATTGCAGGATGTCACATGAAGAAAAGATGACTACTAAACACAAATTGGTAGACACTTTGCCGATCATTATATTGCAATCTGTCATGGGGTCTTACAATTTACTTTTAATTTGCGGCCATTACGTTGGGCTCATGTTGTAAAGTTCAGCAGTAGCCCTAAATCAGAGGCCTCACTCAAGCTAGCTGTATCAGTAGCTGGGGTTATGGTGCCTTGGAGCTAGACTCTGGGCCTCTTGTGCTGGATGAGATGGGGGTAAGAGCTGGATTAGCCTTTGTAATCCAGGGGAGGCTTTGTTCTCAGAAACCCCGACGGAGTGATGTAGGTCACCTGCCAAAACAGAAGCTTAGGACTGCTAGCCCATGTAGGACTGATGTCTGAATGGAGAAAAAACATGGAGTGAAACACAAGGCAAGGGAAAATCGGATGCAACACTCAAAGGGATCAAGCAAACGCAACTTGCATATACATGTCCCTCCATGGCACGTGATTGGGACACTATCAATTTATGGGTAATTATGGTCTGCCCAGATGAGAAATGCAAGTCAGTATGGGAACCTGATATCCTTGGTATTGTCACTTTATTAAATGTCACGTTTTGATGTGTAACACTTTGTGGTAGTGCATCATTTGTGTGGTTTTACATATTGCAATTTCCTGTAATAATTTTTTAACACTAAGGCTGGGCAATGATTCATCACTGTGTTAAGTGTGATTCAGTGGTATTGTATGAGGAGGAATTTTGGATATTTTTCCATCACATTAACAGTTTGCTGTCTATATTAACAATAATAATGATCTATTACCTAAAAGTGATGTTGTATTTGAGGGGAGCAATTTTCTCTAAAACAAATGTTGATTGGATGCCATACTTTAC
>OMLC01095522.1:0-10904 GCA_900302585.1 Regalecus glesne | reverse complement strand
TCAAGCAATTGGAAGGTTGCAAGTTCGATTCCCGCACCTGCAGAGAAACATGTTGAAGTGTCCATGAGCAAGACATTGTTCCTCTAATTGCTCTGCCCTGTGATGGACTTGCGACCTGTCCAGGATGTACCCCTGCCTGTAAGTTTCTTCGACAACAATTGACTGCTGTATTTATTGTATTTTGTACTTTATTTCCTTTTGTATTTTTGACTTGTTTATCTTTTGTGTGTATTTCACTATGTTCATTGTAGTTTAGTGCATTGTAGTTTCCCAATTATCCCGGAGAGAAATAATCAGGGACCCCCTCCACAGGATATCCTGTCCCGGCGGACATCTTGCGATACCACGCAGCACAGCCCGCTAGGGGTCACCTGCTGCTGCAGCTCGCAGCTGAGACAGGTGTGTGGCTGAACAGTCTCAATTTTTTAAATTTGTTTTTATTTGTTTTTTGAACTGTCTCAACTTCTATATTGGAATTGAGCGAAGCTGACGTGTGCGTGTGTAAGAGAGAGGAAATAGTCAAACTGCAGAGAAACTGCGGGGAAAACTTGGGGATTGTCCCGACGGCGTCATTTCCAAATTAACGGATCATCCTGGTGAGTTAGCCATACTTAGCTAGCTGGTTAGCACAAAGATTTTGTTCCATTTGGTAATTTTTCTTATTTTAAATCAAAGGTGTATGTGGAAGTAAAAACGTGATGATGTAATATTTATGGGATTTAAATTGAACATAACTGGAGTTAATACGTTTTTCAGCCGTGGACTACTATTGGCCTGATTACGGTCTAGATTCTAGAAGCTAGGTGTAGTGCTACATAGATAGCTGTTGGTGTAATCCAGGGAAAGTCCTTAAGGGAATTTGCGCATATTTGTAACTGTTTAAAATGAAGTGAATGTGTGAGTGCTAAAACGCGAAAGGTTGGATATATGCATCTATTTGAAATTCACACCAAATACAATTTAGTTCACGTTATGCTTATAGTTGTTGAAATGGTTAAGTTCCGCGTGGATGCAGATTTACATACTGTCATTTTAATGGGAGGGATAGTAAAACGAAGAACTTTAGACCGCATGATAATTGTTTCGCACATTTGTGTACATTATTGTTTTGTTGTATGTATGTTTGTATGGTAAATATGTATTGTTTTGCAGGGATGATTCTTGCTGACATAATGGAGCCGCTTTGTCTGCTGTTACGTCTTACATTTTCCCAGGACGCTGACATGTGGCTGTTTATCCAATATGGGGGACCTTATGCCTTTCTACTGTACGGTAGGAACCAAATTTTAATCTCTTCTCTTTTCTCTTTTTTGCTCACACCACTTGGTAGTTGCGGGAAAGCCAGGTACTAACCAAGACCGACCTTCCATAGCTTCTAATATTTAACAAGATCAAATCAAATTGAACCTTAAATTACTAGGGATAATTTAATTCAAATTTGCATTTTATTTCCTGAGATCTCGTTACTTTTTGCTCTTGTTCCCAAGACCGAGCAAAAAACTTACTAAAACTGAAGTCAAAATAACCCGAGGTTGACAACCATTGGTAGGGTATATAAAACCAAGTGAATTACCACCTAGAAACCAAACCTAGTAAATTAGTGAACCTAGAAACTGAGTGATCAGACAGAACTATAAGAGCCTAGGTCTGTGATACTTTAGGGAACCTCAAATTTAGATACTGTAAATGCTGAACCCAGTATGAGCAGCATAGATCTACCACCAGGGAAATGTTATTCAGACTACACACAGAGCTAACACATTGTCCTTTTAAAAAAAAAGTGGATTTACATATAAATGTGTTAACTGGTTCCATACAACTGTGTTGCGTAACTTCCAAACAACTCAATTCATTAATTTATGCTCCAGGAACTAGAAATTACTTAATAGACTTGCATGGAACAGATAATATATTTTATAGCAGATCGGACACTTTTTAAGCTTAATTATTCAGGTTGTCAAAATAGGTTGAATCGGGTCATCTGAATGTATATCTGAATTTCTCAAATCTACATTCAGATAATCTGATTCAACCTATTTTGACCAAATTTAACATTTTCTTTTTTAAGTGAAGATTGTGTATTGATTCTGGTAAAAACAAGACACACTAACAAAAAAAATAAAAGAGGTTGGGCCCCAAGAGCAAACATCCTATCCATTCAGGACACACAGGTCTATGACCTGAGGCTGATATGGTATTTATAAACCCCATATCTCCTGGACGTGCAGGGACTCTTTGTCAACACATTCTTTCCTCCTAGCCCCCTCCTATGCAGCAGGCGAGGCAGTTGTAGCCATTGATATATTTGAAACCTCATTGGAGTTGAGGGGTAGGGCTAGGGCACGTGAAGGGGGGCTTGATGGCTGGAGAGCTGAATTTGAGGATGGCAGGTGGGAATAGGAGAGCTGTTCTGGCGCTTTGTCCAACAGGTTGAAGAGCTGACCTTGGGGAGTGGGGGTGGAGAAACTTTACAGAAGGGCCAGGGTGGGATGAGGTGTGTGGTAACAAGGGCCAACTATATATCAGCGAGGCAATTTGGAGCGGGTTAATCCGAAGGGGGTCAAATCCTGCTGAAGCTCCATAGATCAGACAGTCGTGCAGCCCAAGTGTGCCTTTGTACAGTTAGGCTAGGAGGGATACATTCTTGACTGACCGAGCCACTTGGTCAAACTCTGGCAAATCATTCACACAAAACGAGAGGGACAGGGTAATCATAGGGATTTGTGATGCATGGAAGGAGTACATGCACAGATTTATCTCCTGCTATTTGCAGCCTCATCGTAATGTTCCCCCCCCAGCTCCGGTCCATATTGCAGTATTTAAAGGCTTAGTAATATGGTTCCGTCAGATAATTTGTTTTATGTATCAAGGACGTGAAACGGGTCATCATCTACGTGACAGATATTGACGTTAGAACCAGGGGGAGTGATGATGGGAGGGGATGCCCTCATTTTTAGCTGAGGTGTATTACTCTTCTGCACAGGAGAAAGACATACCAGGCTTGCACTGAATCTGTTACTGCGTTACTGTACAGCTCACTCCGTACGTGCCTCCTCTCTGTTTTTGACCTTTTCTATTGATTCTACTATTTTGGGCCCCATTGTCTGCACTGGTGAGACAGGCCAGATGGCTGGTCCCTTGAGTGACAGAATCTGAGAAAAGAGAGTGCTGGTATGCCACAAGGGTCTTTGGCTCACATCCAAGTCTTAGTCTGGGCTGAAATGGGCACTTTGCTTCACTGCCATATCAGAGTTCTCCTTTCAATGGGCTCAAATGCGTTGCGTGTCATGATTCGTCCTCACATTGTGGACACGGACTTTCATGAAGTTTGGGGTATTAAGTTGGGATGTCCTTCCCAATGCTCTGTGGTGTGTTTGAACCCACTACTTCTGGCTCGTCCGTTCCGAAAGCACGTTCTCTACCCCTGAGCTAACACAGCCCCTAATGATGATGGTGGTAAATGGACTTATTCTTATACAGCGGTTTTCTAGTTTGGTGACCACTCAAAGCACTCAACATCAAATGCCTCATATTTACCTGTACAGGCTGTACCGATGCCCTTTTATTGATGCACCACGGTAGGATCAAACTTGCTGTGCCCGACCTGGAGGGGCAAGTGCTCTACTGCTGAGGCCACTGCAGCCCTAAACTCAGATGATCTGTTGTCTTTTTGCTTTTACCACACCACAGTAATAGTGAAGGAGAGGAGGTATGTGGAACATTTGCAGATGTTTGCACATTGAAAGTTCAAATGTGTTATTCTATGAATTACTGAAACTCCACTGAAACTATAGCTGACACCCATGGGGTGCTGTTGGATTGAATAATGTATTATTGAGTGGGAGCATCTAATGGAAAAAATTGGTATTGCACCTCATTGAATTTGCATCTCATACTTCAGGTTTTGGGTGAACAATACAGTTAAACTTGACTTTATCTTTAAAGGGTTATATAAAATATAAAATTAAAAGATAAAAATGGATTCCTTTATCAGTCCCACAAGGGGAAATTTGGATTTCTCTGCATTTTAACCCATCCTATTGTATAGGACCAGTGAGCTGCCACCATATGGTGCTCGGGGAGCAGTTAGCGGTTCAGTGTCTTACTCAAGGACACTTCAACATGCTATATGGAGGAGCAGGGATCGAACCTTCAACCTTCCAATTGCTAGATGACCACTCTACCCTCTGAGCTATGCTGCCTATTTCTATGAACAAAAACGTTAAATCTGTATGTGAACTAAAGCGGTTAATTATCAGCTATGTGTTATACTTGTAGTGTAGAGCTTTTTCCACCAATCTTGTATGATGAAACTCCCATTACATCTCACTACAGGGCCTGAGATAAGTGAAAATTCCATGTCCCTGTGTGAGTGTGCAGGTCAATGGCTCACTCTGCTTACCCGGATTCTGGTTTTGACC
Organism: Regalecus glesne; assembly: GCA_900302585.1. NCBI lineage: Eukaryota > Metazoa > Chordata > Actinopteri > Lampriformes > Regalecidae > Regalecus > Regalecus glesne. The sequence continues at coordinate 6,483 of OMLC01095522.1, read as the reverse complement.
ACATCTATCAGTTCTTGTGCAGTGCCATGGTTCCATCTCAAGCCTTTCTCCCAGAGTTAGCAAATCCATTTATCCATGAATTCATGACTACAAAGCATTGTCAGCTCGAGGGCTCGAGTGGAGATATGGGCTAATACCCAATAAAAACACAACAAAGCAGAATCTCGGCTAGAACTGGTTGGATGAGCATGGCACATTACCATGGAGATCATGAGAGAATTGGTTATGCGATGTGATTTAAGTCGCAGCCAATTCCCCATTGATAATCTACAGGATTTCCACTGTGTGTCATCATAAAGTAGATATGCGACGTGGTCTACCATGCACCTCTGCATCTTATCTCCACTCTGCTCATTTTCCGCTTGAGAAAGTCGGGAAGATTGACTTAGAAATGCTCCATGTGAAGTGCTTGTACTTGCCATTTACATGGTTAGACACAGATCGTCAGTTTACTGCAAGTGTGCATGGTTTTCAACAAGTCTACACCTCACAGCACAGGAAACCGACTGGAGCTTTGCTGCAGATACAAACCAACAGAGCTCCTTTTCTGAGTAGTATAGATCTACATGTACTATGCAGAGGGAGACAGGATGCGGTCCATTCTTACTGGGCCCTCGGTGTTACTCCAAAGGCTAATATATGGCCAATGATATCCAAGTTTCATTTTGATGTGCAGGATAAGGAAAAAAAATAGTTTATCATGTTTTTTTCATTAAAATTGTCATCGTTCTCTTTGATAGTTATAGATGTAAATAAGTAAAGTTTGTGTGTAAGTCTTTTTAGATGAGGACCCTTGCAAGTTTCACAGACCTAGTAAAAAAGCAATCTTGGATGTGATCCTACATTTGAATATCCCACCTTATGCAGGCTGTGCAAGGTTTGGACCTCTCTGTAACCTATACTTCCACATATTTCTGCGTCATGATAAAGGGGTCTATTTTATGTCACAATTAGTCCTCACATTGTAGCTGTGGACACAGACTTAGATGGAGCTTGGGGGATTAAGGCTTTATGCTCTTGCTGATATCCCATGGTGGGTCAAACTCACTGCCTCTGGCTTATCAGTTGCTGAAGCACAGGGTCCAAGACTGAGCTACCACAGCACCCTACTTCTTCATCATTATGGGGTTGAACATTATATCTGACCTACCTGATTCAAGCACTGTTTTGAGAAAGAAATTGCAGCACACATCTTCAGTTGGCAATTGGAAACGCTAACATCATGTCTGCATTTCCATGTATTGTGGGTAATTGCATCAGTTAAATTCTGTAGGATTCATCCTTTTAAAAAGTGCTTGTGACATGCCACAAGTCAGTTTATATATACGTTGGCCCTGTCAGAAGGCAGCTACAATGGCTTCAGGTGAAATAGAAATGCCTGCTGCTGTTGGTGGCTTGAATGGGATTGTTGGTTCTGCTCTTGCCCAGTTCTTATAGTCCAGTCAGTGTGAAATACATACAGGTAGCTGCGTCCATCATGGTAACTTAACTTTTCCCATTAACAGAAAGGGGATTATTAAAAATTAGATATTCATTTATTAAGCATACAGGGGGAAATTATGGTGTTACAGCAGCAAAGTTGAAAGCACAGTAAGAGAGGCATCAAGTCTAAAGCATAATATGTAACAGCAATTTAAACAAGGGGGAAACATGAACACTATATACAATATGAACAGGAAAAATACACTCGGTTTTAATTAAATGGTATGGTATGTGATCCCGTTGTCAACGTTCTGGAATAGACAACTGTAAAACGACTAGTTGCAATTCTTATTCATGATGGATAACTCTTTTCTTTTCTAAAATGTATCCCCCTTTTCCCACCCGAATTCCCCGAGGTGCCTATGGCTGGATCTGTGTCTTTGATGCCTCTCTAGAACGTCGACAGGAAGGAGGAAACCGTAGCATGTGTATCCTCCGAGTCATATGACGACTAGCCCTCACTATTTCGCACATCGCAGTCTCACGGGGAAAGCGCAGTGCTTGGCCGTCGGAGGAGAACAAAGCGAGAGTACTTTCCCTTCACATAACCGTGGTCACCTGGACGACCCAGAGTGGGACACTAGTGTGGAGAACCTAGATTCCTTTATCCAACCTAACCCTTATCCCCATGTGAGGCTTAGTCACTTGTGGCCCGCTAACTATGGGCATCTAGCCGTAAACGGTGCGGCTGGGATTTGAACACCCAGCTGTGTGTTACAGAGATGCGTTGAACAGCACCGTAACCCCGTGCCATCCACGATGGATAGATAACTCTACGATGGCTTTAGAGGGGGCTTTGTTAGGAAAGGTATTTATGTGGAACCGGTTCTTATGAAATGCTCCTTATGAATAATTGATGGATGCCACCACAGTTAGGGTGTGATTTACTTCAGCATTACATGCTGATTTTATTAAGTACTGGGGTAGACTGACCAGTCAAGTTGGTGGCTTTGCAATATTCATAGCAAAAAGAGATACATGGGAGTGCCGCACACGGCCGCAGGAATTTTATGGAAAAAGAAACTTAAAAAATTGCCATCTACTGAGGCCCTCCTCCCTCTACTAGTGAGAAACCCTGCTATGCTTTATAGCACTGCCAGCCCATGTACAGTGGGTTTGTGCCATCCTTTCTGCGAGAAGCTAAATGGCTTGAGAAAGACTACCTCTAAGCATGGCATTACCCAGTAGCCCTGGAGTGGAATAGATATGTAGGGCATGGGGCAAGGGGAACACAATCTATAGCCCTATGTCTGTGTCCTACATAAGGATTACCCAACTGCATGTGTGATAAGTGGACAGTGGGCTTGTTCTTATATAATGCTTTTCTAGTCTAGTAACCCCTTAAAGCGCTTCACAATGTATGCCTCACATTTACCCAGCATGGGGGATTTAAGGCCGGATGCCCTTTTTTTCCTGATGCACCGTGCTGGGATTGACCTGCCACACCTGACATGGATACACACACTCTTCCTCTAAGCCATCACAGCCCCACAAAATTCCCCTAAAACCCCACCTAAATGATCCTGACCTACTCTTAGCCAGGGTTACCCTTTACACACAAAACACGTTCTCTCATCCTACATATAGACGAAAGTCTCATCTTTTTTATAAGATTTTCTCTTTTTTTGCATTTATAGGGGAGAGGATGGTGTGGGGGTATGGGGAGTTGCAGTAGCTCAGTGGTGGTTCCTGCACGTTGGGAACTGACAAGCCAGAGGCTGCGGGTTTGAACCCACCACGGGGTGTCAAGGAAGGCACCCGGCCTTAATCTTCCAAGCTCCAACTAAGTCCGTGGCCATCCCCTTGGCGACTAATCGTGACCGGTAAAACAGACCTCTCATTAGGTAGAGGATGGTGAAGTGGCAGATGGGAAACCAGGAGAGCGAGGGATGGATATGATATACAAGGTAACTGGCTGTAATCAAACCAAGGTCATTGTGTCTATATGGCATGAACTGTAACCATTCTGCTACCAGGGCACCCTATTTCCCCCAATCTTAACCTGCAATGCATCACATTGCATTATACCCCTCAAATTGCTTTATTTGACACAGTATGTCCTACTGTATAGGAGCAGTGAGCAGCCGCAGTGCCCGGGGAGCATTCTGAGGTTCAGTGTCTTGCTCCAAATGAAATTGACTTGACTTGCCCTCAATATGGTATCTGTGGGGGCCAGCAATCCTCTGACTACTAGATGACCCTCTTACCTCCTTAGTTATGCCACACCTAGTCTTAGTCATCTTGAATTGAATGTTGCCACCAAGTAGTTCTTCTATTGAGTGGAAAGTGCATTAGCTCTCTTGCCTTCAGTTACATGTAAACATAATGTCTGACCTATTATTATAGATGATGTGGGAGTTTAATGAAACTGATAGGTATTTGTTGTTATTCTAATAATTCACGAATAATGTGCAGGGTAACTCCAGTGATGGGGCTGACTTGTCAGCTTGATGAGAACTTTAAGATATGCACAGAAATATAGCCTGGAGTCAGACTTTCCTGATAATGAAGCTAAATATGCAGCTAGCTTCTCCCTTTTTGACCTCTGGGAGATTTGACTCGGGGTTTAAATGAGCTACTCACAATTTAAGCTCTCTAAGTTCTTGTCAGGCTATTCATACGCTGTTCCGACTTGATTTTTTTAATGGATGGTAATAGATGCTGTAGGCTCTCCCATAACCAAAGGGCAATTTTAATCAGAATATCACACCATCCTAAGCTGGACATTTTAGTTGTAGAATTTAACGCAGAAATATCCAAATGTTTTTTGTCGTTGGGGTCACTTAGTGGGTGGTGATTGCATGGGGCAGGCTTGTGCTGACCAGTATTGACGGGGATCACTATAATTACTGAAGAGGTCTATTTCACGTGTTATGATTAGGGCACTCGTTGTGGGGTTGGACATGTGTTTAGACAGAGGTTGGGGGATTAAAGCCAGATGCCCTTCCTGACATCCCATTGTTGGTTCAAACCTGGTACCTTCGGCATGTTGGCTCTGAAAGCGTACTCTACCACTGAGCTACCACAGCCCCGTCACTTGACTTACTGCATTTTGTGTGCGTGCACGTGTTTGATGTGGGTAGGCTGTGGTAGCTCAGTGGGTAGAGGGTGCACCTTGAGAACTAACGAGCCAGAGATGGTGGGTTGGAATCTACTGCAGGGCCTCCGGCCTTAATCCCTCAAGCTCCATCTAAGTCCGTGTCCACCCTCATAATTTAGGGACTGAACGTGTCCTGTTAAACGGACCTTCTTCTATATAAGGTGGCATAGCTCAGGAGGTGAGGCGGTTGTCTATTTAGTTCATTATTATTCTGATTCATGTTGTCTATTTGCAGATTTAAGGGATGTAAATAGATTGGCTGACAGGCTCTGAGATAGAGCTGGTTAGTGAAGGGTTGCTGGTTTGATCCACTGTTCCTCTTTCAAAATGGTTGAGGTATCCCTGAGCAAGGCATCGAACACACAATGCTCCTGATGAAATGGTTGTTACCTTGGATGTCTGGCAAACACCCCTGGTATGTGTGTGCGTGCGTGCGTGTGTGCAAATAGGTGAATGAACTATTTGTTGATTGTAGAGCACATTGAGTGGCTGTTATAGCGAGAAGATCGGCGGTGTATAATAGCAACCCATTTACCGTCTTTTGTAATGGATCATGTACGTGAGGCACCTAGGCAAGCAGAAGAGGGCTGATAAAAGTGGTGTGCTGCAAATCAGAGTTTGCTGAAACCTCAAAAAGTAGACTTAATGTTACAGCTAAGCTACTGTGGAGTTGGATGCAGCCCTGATGAACCTGAGGCAGGGAACAATGGCTAAATTTGAACACTAGCTTGTTAAAAGAAGCTTAATTTATTTGTCATTGTACATACATACAACAGAATTTGATTTCTGCATTTAACCCCTCCTACTTTATAGGAGCAGTGAGCATCCGGAGTTCTCGGGTAGCAATTAGGGGTTTAGTGTCTCGCTAAAGGACACCTCGACATGCTTTCTACGAGGGCCAGAGATCAGAACAGCAATCTTCTGTAGAGGGGTTAGAAGAAATGTATTAAAAATCAAAGGTACATAGTACAGAACCACCAGATCACATGACACACAAAAACAACTTGCACAAACAAAATATGTTCGGGAAAGGGTTCACCACCAATTTCTTCGTGGCTAACTGCCGACGGCGTAGCCTCCACAAATACAGGGGACTGTATGTAATAACAATTGAAAGGCTAGGGGATTGAGCGGCAGGAAAACAAGAGATTTGATCTATGAGACCCGGGGAGGCCGAGCCGTCTTCCACACACCATAACCTCTGGGAATGTGTAATGTACACCCAAGTCCTGAATAAAACAAATTCAGCAGATCACATTCCCCAGCAAGCTGCACATACGGTTGAGGGTACACAGTAATGTCGCCAGTTCCCCCTGACCCCCTGCTTATAGATACAGTATAGCACCGCTGAGCTGTTGACACCATCTAACATAACCACAGAAGTGGGAAAAATAAAAGGTTTGTTCTCAGCCTACAGAAAATTATTACACCTCCCTAACATCATGACCACGTCGTGAATACATAATACCACCCACGAAATACCTAATGCTTGACCCTCAATTACTTGGATCATATTACATCGCAATAATTGTTTAACTGGTACTATGGGTAAATTGAAATAATGGAGGTAATGATATAGCCTTGAGATCATTTCAGGTGGGGTTGGGGGGGTCAGCCCATCCCGCCTGGGATAAACCCAGGGCTGGTATGCAGTTTCCATGTGGTGGTCATCTGTATGCAGCTGGGGAGGATGATGAAATATTCATCAATTATTGCCTTTTGACAATGAAGCTACATGACACCAGTCTCTCTTTCAAATGTTTGCGGCGCCCAAAGCCAATAGGGAGCATACCTGACATAATTCCTGCATGTTTAATATCTGTGTGCGAGTGTCCGCAACTCCATGGCACAATTAAGCAAGTGGTTAGTGACTGATTGCAGGAGAAAATAAATATGTCATA
>OMLC01095518.1:0-12042 GCA_900302585.1 Regalecus glesne | reverse complement strand
TAGAGCGGTCATCTGGCAATCCGAAGGTTGCAGGATCGATCCCCAGTCTTGCATACAGCATGTCGAGATGTCCTTGAGCGAGACACTAAACCTTCTGATTGCCAGATGACCGATCAACCTACTGAGCTATGCCGCCCCTTACTTTACTCATATCAACACATGTGTCATCTCTCTCTTCTTAATGCATACATGCAAATTGAGAGAGAGACTCGAGAGAGACTTTCCCCTCACATTTCTGAGGAGAATATAAAATGTCTCGGCTTCTGGCTTTATCTTTGCTTCTTACACAGCCTTGTCTTACATCCTCTTTGTCTTACATGCGTGTATAGTCCTCTATAATCTGTCAAGTCCCTTAGTTTAACAGGTCCACTCTCAATGCCAAGTATTGTCATTGTCCTTACTTATATGTAAGATGGATATAATTATATAGCTCATTACCATCTTCTGATACTAGTATCTTTTAGCTTTCAGGCACATCATCCATGATCAACCGCTAATTCAAAGTCGGGTCGTGGGGGAAAAAAGATATATACACAAGGTTTAGCTATAGGCAATGGGAGGTAATAAAGCACAATGATGCAGAGACTCTATCAGAGATACTGAAATAAAAGTCACCAGGATGCTTACAGACATACTTGAGGTAGATGGACATGACAGAGCATACCAGCACACGTACAATGTACTGTACAGTATATACAAGATATGTGGTGGTTGGGAGGGGTGGCATAGCTCGGAGGTAAGGCGGTGGTCTAGTAATTGAAAGATTAGTGGTTTGATCCTGGCCCCTCCAGAGAGCATATTGAAGTGACCCTGAGCAAGACACTGAACCCCTCTCTGCCCAAGCCCTGAGATGGAGTTGAGACCTGTCTAGGGTGTATCCCTGCCTTTCACTCAGAGGACTGGGATGGGTTCCAGCATAACTTGACTTTGGATAAGTGGTTGATGATGGATGGATGATTATTGTCATCACTGAAAGTTGAATCAGTTCATGTGGACACAACTTGTATTGGGAGGTATGTTCCCCTCTCAGGCAGGTGACCTCTTCAGTCTCAACTGACTGCAGGTATCCCACCCTCATAAACAATACAGGGGCATCATCACCAAAACTAATGTTGCTGTTTTTTATACGCAAATTGTCCTGACCATCAATTAGAGTTTCCGTGGTAATGAGTACCATCACAGAGGATTGGGGAATAGTTGCTAAAGCAGCATTGTAAGATGGTGACAGATGTGCTCTTAGATGACCCACCACCCTCAATTCCGGTATGGTGTTCCCTCTGCATGCTATAAGGTTAGGGCATACCTGCAGCCAGTTGAGACTGAAGGGGTCACTTAGATGAGTGATAAACATTTCTCCCCAAAAAGAATCCAGATTAACTGTTTCGGTTTTCTGTGATTTGCTTATCTGGATTACTGAGACATGATTATTGCTGGACTCCATGCACACAACCCCCTCCTCCTCCTCCCCCCAGTGGCTAGACCCCAGAAAACTTTCCCCTTTCTCCCCCTCACGGGACTGTCCTGTATCTCAAATCAAGAAACATTTGTCAGGGGTTGGAGAGGGTGTTGAAATTCTTACCCAACTGTATGATCCATAACGGATGCACAAAGCAGCTGTCCGCCCCAATTCTGTTGTTGTTTTGGTCAGACTTCATAAATGTGGTTTAATTTATGACCCACGAATGAGAAAACCAGCGAACGCTGCGTCGCTTTCAATTTCTGTTGCAGCATTCAGTTGTCTCCATTTATCTAATGGTGTTGACCCCAGTGGAGAGATAAGACATGTTTCTTGTCAGTAGGAAAAACAAATATTGTGCGAATGAGTCGAGTTCATTTTGCCAATGTAAATATCCCAAAACACCCACTATCGCTAACACTTGAGACTCGTGAGCTAGCCATGCATGGAGCTTTTGCGTACCTCAACATAATTCCTCAGGTTGGAGGTTGAAATGTGAAAAGCAGAAATGTCCTCTGGTTTCCACAGGCCTATTTTGTAACTCTGAATAATTCTGCTGGCTGTAGTGTGCGGTTTGGCAAAGCTCCTAAATTGTTTGGCTCTCCAAAGATTTGAGGACAAACAGAGATGAGGGCAGAGGAGGATCTTCCTATACCTTATCTCACTGAACCTCCACCATTTTGGCCTCTACCGTGTTCGATATGCTTATGTCCATCAGGCCACTGGGTGCCATGCATTGATTGGCTCTCAAAATTGAATCTTGAGATATTTGCCCCAGGTTCTTAGAAGCTTCATCAACTTGTCAGTGTACATACATACAAAGCAATGTGTTCCCTCCCTTTAATCCATCCTATTATATTGAAGCAGCTGCAGCACCAGGAGATCAACTCCACTTCTTTTTCCTATAACATGCATGTCCTGAGAACTTGGAAGAAACCCACACAGACACGAGGCAAATATCCTAACGCCACGCAGAAAGGACCTGGGATGACCTGGGATACCACCTCAGGACCTTCTTGCTGTGAGGCAACAGTGCTACCTGCTGGGCCAGTGTGCTACCCTTCCTTTTGTTGGTTTGGGTTTATGTCACAACATACTTTAACTTTTTAACTCTATAAGGGCTTTTGAAGCAACATCACATCTGGCAAAACCTCCTTTCAGGGGGGTGGGGGGGGTTAGCCAGCTGACGAATGTCACAGGACACCTGCTAGACCCCCTGCAGTTTGTGTACTGGGCACACATGTCAGTGGATGGTGCAGTCAACTTGGGGCTGCACTCCATCTTGCAGCACCTTGACTGCCCTGTTCCATATGCAGGGATCCTGTTTACAGACTTCAGCTCAACATTCAACACCATCATTCTGGAAACCCTCTCCTCTAAACTCTCCCAGCTCACCATGACCCCCTCCATCTGTCAGTGGGTCACCAGCTTCCTGACAGGCAGGAGACACCAGGTAGGGCTGGGGGAAGTCAGCTCTGTCACTCTCCAGGGATGTGTCCTCTCCCCATTGCTCTTCTCCCTCTACACCAATGACTCCAACTCCAAAGACCCACATGTTGAATCCCTGAAGTTTGCAGATGACACTACTCCACGTTCATCAGGCTTATCCAAGTTGACAATGAGTCTGCCTATTGGCAGGAGGTTGAGCAGCTGATTCTCTGGTGCAGTCAGAACAACTTGGAGCTGAACATGCCCAAGACTGGCGATGACAGTGGGCTTTAGAAGACCCCCCTCAGCACTGCTCCCCCTCATAATATCCAAGGGCCCTGGGTCAACCATGGAGCCTTTCATGTTTATGGGAACTATCATTTCCAAAGACCTGCAGTGGAAGACCAACATCAACTTCATCCACAAAAAGCTCCACAGAGGATATTTCTCTCTGCAGCAAATTGAGGAAATTGGGTCTGGCACAGGAGCCGTTGAGCCATTTCTACACTGCAGACATTGAATCTGTCGTCTGCACATCTATCACATTGGGTTTCAGAACAGCAACAGATCAGAATATAAACAAACTGCAGAGAACAGTACGGACAGCAGAAAAAAGTCATTGGCACTCATCCTGCAGAACTCCACATCCCTGCAGCCTGGAAACGGGCAGGCAGAATCAGCACAGACCCCCCACATCCAGGACACAGTCTGTTTGAACTCCTACCCTCTGGCAAGTGCTACAGAGCTGTGTGCACCAAAAACCACCAGACACAGGAACAGTTTGTTCCCACACACCATCTCTCTCACGAACACTTAACAGCCGAGGGCAAGAATGGACGCTTATTGTGTAAATATGTGACTTTGTAAATAGCCCCCTCTGGTCAAGATGGCTCACCTACATGTTTACCATGTGCACCACCTCTTGCGATACTTTTTGGCTACAAACTATTGCTCTCGGTGGTTGTAATATGTCCTTTCATGGTCAACCACTTCTCCAAAGTCGGGTCATGGATCTGCTGGTGCTATCCCAGCGTTCCTTGGGAGGAAGGCAGAGAAACTCCCGGGACAGTTCTCCGGTTCATCCCAAGGTAGTTGTGGGAGATTAAGGCCAGATGCCCTTCCTGACACCCCACAGTGGATTTGAACCTCGAACCTCTGGCATGTTAGTTCTGGGAGCACACTCTGCCCCTGAGCGACAGTGACCCCTGGTGGTTACATAGTGTATAGCAGTGAGATAGATGGTAGGTGAATAAATAATGTATAGCTAGCCTATTGCTATTATTCAACTTCAGAGTGACAGAATTGTGTCTGCTGCTTCTGCTTTCAATTGTTTTCTTACATAAAACAATTTGTTTAGGAGTCGGGTCTTTTATTCTTTATTCAGGGGTTTTCCTGGAAATATGATTGCGGATGTGAGTGCTGATAATCATTTCATCCCCAACATGTATTGTGGGGGAAAGTTGAATCAGAGAATCTGGACACAATGTTTAACAAGAGAAACGTCTCTACACAAACTGACTTCTTCAACTTTGTCATTTGACTTTTTATGATGTGCTTAACTGTATTATTGAGCATGTATGTAATGAAGGAGCTTACTCAGCTACTGCTAACATGCTTGATAAGACCTTCAATATACCTGTCTGCCTTTGGAACTATCTCTTTAATTCTAGTCATAGATACATAGATCGATTGTGGCACTACCTACCGAAATCCATGTCACAGGTTCCTCATGGGACTGAGTCCACCTTTAGACCATCCATCCTAAAGATCGGGCCTCCCAGCAATAGGGGAACATTATAGTGTATGCTACTAAATTCCAGGATTACCATGATGTGCGCATCAGGGAAACCAACCAGGTGTTGGCCGAGAGGATGGAACAACACAGACGAGCTAACACATGCGGTCAGGACTCTGCAGTCTACACCCATCTACAGACCAGTGGCCAGTCTTTCAAGGATGAGGACATGCACATTCTTGGTAGGTACATCTGTGAGCATCTTACAAAGCTGTGATTACAGCTATTCCCTAATCCTCTGTGAATAGTGCTCATTAACACTGAAACTCCAGTCAGTGGCCTATTCTCATATGAAACCATCATTGGTTTCACTCGTTATACAGCTGTATTGTTTATGAGGGTGTGTTACCTGCAGCCAGTTGAGACTGAAGAAGTCACTCGTATGAAGGATGAAACGTTCCTTCCAGTAAATTGTTTCCAGATGAACTGATTCAACCTTTTTGCCACCCTGCTTTAGATCAGTAGTTCATGTGTCTATCTTCTGCCATCTAGTGGTCAAAATGCAGATTTTATAAAAAGGAGTTAATGGTCCTCATGCTGGCGGAAATCCATTCTCTTCTTGTTGTGAGGACATCCCACCTCATTTGCCCTGGTAGATGTTCTGGTCCCTGTATTGTTGACATTAACAGGATGCCTCCACGCTCTCATGCTGTTTGCTCCGACTTCCTATCCTCCAACAAGCATGATGGAAAAAGTCCCTGAATTTGTCTAAACTGGAAAATGTCTTATACTCCTTTATGGTCCACTCTTGATGCTCCTGTGACCACTGGAGACACACTTTCTAGTTCTTCGTGGACAACATGAGCAATTGAACAGGGTTTGGTGGATTTGGTCATAACCTATTCAAGATAAGTCTGATGAGTGTTCTGAGATGACGCTCTGCAAACCCGTGTTGAATTCAGATGTGAGTTCCCATACCTTGGAAAGTATTCTCCAAGCCCAACGGCAGCATACATAACTACAATACAAGACATGCCAAATGGTTACATCTCCCAACAGTTCATTCTGGGCTCTGTCACTTCTCTATTAGATAGAATGGGACTCAGCTATGGAACAGTTATATTCAGATTCCATTAAGCTTTTTGAATCTAACCTCCACATGTTTCTTTTTTTACTCCTTCATTTCATAGTTGCAAATGAGTAAAATCTAAAAGACCGCCTGGTTTGTGGCCCATTTGTTCCCTTTGGACAATTCTCACCATTCCCTTTTACCCCTACCATCCACAAGGCCTGTTCTGCTACAGGACTGCTGTTCTCACTGCTTTTGGTCAGCTCATACAATTGTTGTGTAATGTTCATGCCATACTCGGTGACTAAGGTCACTTGTGTGACCTGTTCCACCTCGTCTCGCTTGAACACTAACTGATACTAGAAATGCTGCTCTGCCTAATTCACATGCACGCCACGGTCACGTGACATGATGTGTTGAGCGGTGCCATTTGTGTGATGCTGTGTGAGTGAGGGAGTGCATAATAAACCAACAGTGTAAGTCAAAGTCGTCCATACTGCCTGATGAAAGACTGATGTGTAGTTGTGGTCGGTGACGCTGAGATTATTGATGCGTTGATCAGTAATGGATTAGGAATGTAAATTATGGGTCACAGAAGGTTGACTCGGTTAATCTGGACAGAGTGTTAATTGAGAGACATTCCATCACTCATCTAAGACTCAGTGGTTCGGACAGCATGGTAACAGAGCAGTTAGCACCCTTGTCCGACAGTAAAAAGTCCTGGGTTTTAATCCAGTCCTGGATCCTTTGAGTGTGGAGTTCTCTCCGTGTCTGTGTGGGTTTCCTCCAGATTCTCCGGTTCTATCCATCCCAGCATCATAAGAGACGTCCATGTTAGGGTTCATACTCCTGTCTGTGCCCCTGAACAAGGCAATTGGAAAACAGACTGGAGGTGGTCCCCAGAAGCTGCCGGCGGCTTCCTATACAATAGGATGAGTTAAATGTAGAGAACTAACTTTTAGATGTCTGATTTATTTATAATTTTACCTACGCATAACAAAATTCAATAAACATGCCCCGATGAATCAAGTCAACGTTATGTGACTTCCTCACCTGTATTCCTGAGCATGCATAAAGACGTAATTTACATCCATTATTCCTATCTATTATCCTTATCTATTATAAATTGAGGGGCGGCATGGCCGAGTGGGTAGAGGGGTTGTCTGGCAATTGGAGGGGTTGTGGGTTTGATCTCTTGCGATCCCTTCACAGAAGCATCTCAAGCTGTCCTTGAGCAAGACACTGTCCCCCTAGGTGGCCTGACCTGTGATAGACTGGTGTCCTGCCCGGGGAGCTTCTCTGCCTCTTTGCCCAGTGATTGCTGAAACAGGCTCCAGCTTCCCCACTCAGGATGAATGGATGGATGGATTATTACTTGAATCTGTTCACCACGTTTATTTTTTGGTCTACTCAAAAAAAAAAAGAAAAAGGTCACCTCAGCCTCAGCTAAACCCATTTCCTCCCCCTGAGACGATGGCTTCTGGGGGATCTTACACATTGCCCTGTACAGTTCCGAGTCAAAGTGATACCGCTGGTTAAAGTGTTTGCTTCTGTTGTCCTGTGGTGTGCCACAAGTCTCATATCGAGTTGGGGTGACTTTCTTTGTGTGCACCGCCTTGGCTGCTCTCCGGAAACCAGACTCCTCCGTCTTGATTCCTACCAGCTGTTTCCCGCCTTGACACAGATCAGCTGCAAACACACACACGTAGTGGGCGGGGACACACACACACGGCGCAGGAACCCCCCATCAGCTGTGGAGGCATCAGAATAAGGATTTTCTTTCTTTTTCACGTCTCTCCCGCTGAGACTTGTGTTTTTTTTAGCATATCAGATATGAGATATCCACAAGTGTAGCGAAAGGACTTCTAATCTCGGTGATCGCATCCTCAAGACTTGAGAGAAGAGAGGGGTCTGGAAAAACAAAAACACGGGACTTTTCAGAGAGGGGGGCTTTGAAAGCATGGAATATTTCATGATGCCTACAGAGAAGATGCCGTCCTTACAGCAGTTCAAAAAATCCGAGAAGGATGTGATCGGAGGTCTCTGCAGGTAAGCTGCCGTGGCGAAAACTCCCGCAACAACCACGCGTTTCACGCCGCTGCTGCCAGTCGCGATCGCGTAAGAGCAACCCTGGCTCAAGCTAACATGCTAAGCTGCTAGCTATCGCATTGCATTGCCAACAACACGGCTGCTGCAGCCACTCGTAGCTTCATCGTGCCAGCTAATGTTAGCTACGGGGGCACATCGCCGCCGTTAATCGTCACGGCACGGCTCGTTATGGGAGATACAGGCGAACGTAGCGGACTTGGCAAACCACACGGCGTGTTTGTTGGCAATGGAGTTCAGAATTATGTCAATAAACGAGAACAAATCGATCCATTTATGTCTAGTTCACATTCAACCACGTGGTTACGATGGCGCTGTCCGCTGGTGCAGACTCAACGTGTTGGCTACTAACAGTGTTTTCGTCTCCACAAGTCTCGGTGTTATAACATGTAGTAGCTCCCAGCTAATAATTTGCTGATGGTCCGTCCTTTTCTGGACTGTTAACGTACATTTCCTGACACATTATGTCACGAAATTGGGGGATGTTCTTGTCCAAACAAGTTAGCTTGTTGGCTAGCTCGTGTGCTGCGCAACCATGCTTGTCTTGTGGCGTGCTGAAATTAGCTTAGCCTGTCTAGGGAAGCCACACTGTAGTCAGTGCTTTGCGTTTCTGGAGCTTTATTGGCACTGTTTTCAAGTTCCCCCCCTGTGTAAAACCCGTATTTTATTTGTTGAATTAACTGCAAGGACAGATGGGCAGTGATCTGTGGTGTCTTTTAAGCAAATTTGGGCTACAGCGACAAGCTAATCGGAAGAAAGCATTGTTCTCCATGCCAGGGGGTTGGCCTAGCTACTGGTGTTGGGTTTCAGTGCTACTGTTGTTAGGCTACTCGTGGGGCTGCAAGGAAAGAGGAAACTAAAATGTGTATTTTCAGGTCATATGCGTTTGTTATCCATTAATGTTGTTAATGGGCAAGCCTGTCCGGAGAAAAGCAACACAGTAAACAACAGTGGTCCATGTGTACAATGTCCACCGGCTGCCCGTGTAGCTACCCTAGATCAGCAAGACATTACCCCCATTTGGAAAACTTACCACGTCTGGTTTAACAGGTTGTTTGTCCTTTGTGCGTTATGGCCATCCATGGCCTTAATGGTTCACTTATTCTTCTCCGTGAGTCAACATAACATGACGGAACAGAGAAGCAGTGAGTTCAGGTGAACTCCAAGACCTCCATAGTCTCAGACTGAGGAATGCAGAGGGTCAGTACTAACGATAAAATATAGCAGGTTTCCAGGTCAAAGGTTCCTCTGATTAGAGGGAAGTATACACTTTTGCAGAGAGAAGGTCAATTTTTGTTATGGTTGCCCATGATATCGAGTAAATGTGCAAGGAACTCGTTGTCCTGTCAAAAAAAGACAATTGTGATGGGACTGTTGAGCAACCTTTGCATTCTTTTCATGAGGTAATATGTTGCGTTGCAAAAGGTAGTCTTGTTTTGCAATTGTCTGTGACGTTTGTTCTTTTAAACAACCGCCAGGGAACATCAATAAATCTAGACTGGAAGTCGCAGCCCATTATAAAATATTAATGTTCATGGGAGAAAGAGGCACAGCCTCTGTGGCATCTTGGAGTATACTTGTTAAAATGTTTTGCATATTGGATGGTGACCCCTCCCCTCTGTTTTATTCCCTCAGCCTGGCCAACATCCCCCTCAGCCCAGAGACAGCCCAGGATCAAGAAAGGCGCATCCGCCGGGAAATTGCCAACAGCAATGAACGCCGGCGCATGCAAAGCATCAACGCAGGATTCCAGTCACTCAAAACACTCTTGCCCCACACAGATGGAGAAAAACTCAGCAAGGTGCAGGCACAAATAGCTATACAAACTGTAAAATGAACACGAACATTTGTTTCATTGACCCAAATGACACTATTCATTTTTGCCTTATTCAATTTTGGTGTATAACTTAATTTCTTATGTGCAGTGTTTTTAATGTTTGACCACATGGTTGAAAATGGTAAACATCAAAGGAGTCTACTGATTGCGAACAGCTTTTTTTCATGTCCCTTTACTTGAGCCCAAAATGTTGTCAGAACTCTGTACAGGATCCTCGCTCTATGCATTTAGCTTGACTTTTATCCTTTCCTGACAGGCAGCTATCTTGCAACAGACAGCAGACTACATCTTTACCCTGGAGCAGGAGAAGACCCAGCTCCTACAGCAAAACAACCAGCTCAAACGCTTTATCCAGGTAAAGTGCCTGCTGCTTGGTGCTTTTTAGTTTTATAGTAACCATCCACACTATACAGTTGAAAGGGCAGGAAACCACACACTTCACAACTAGCATTGACAAGTTTTTTTTTAATTCCATTGTAGAAGTGTATAGAAGTTGAATATGGGGAACATACTAATGAGCTGCAAGTGCAGATCATGGTCTACACAAGTTCCAAAATTTGGGACATGCAAACAGTATTTTCCTTCTGTGGTAGTCAGTTCTTCCTGGAATTCCATCATGAAGCTGTCATACAGGAATTATATAGCTTTCTTTATCTCTATCTCCTTCCAGGAGTTTAGTGGTTCATCACCTAAGAGGAGGCGAGCAGAAGAGAAGGACGAAGGTATTGGCTCCCCAGACACTCTGGAGGAGGAAAAGGGAGAGGAGCTGAGGAGAGAGATGCTGGAGCTACGGCAGCAGCTGGAGAAGGAGCGCTCAGCCCGTATGCTGCTGGAGGAGCAGGTGAGAGAAATGATGCATGGTCTTGAAGTGAGGTAAATGATTACCACTCAGATGTGGTTGGAGAGTTGCTACTCATTCTCCATCACGGATCCCCCAAAACAACTTTTTTTAAGACTTGTAGACTACTTTAACATTTCAACTATACAGTCAACTTTGTAATCGGGTTTGCAAGTGTTGGAGTTTCTGAATTTTGTTATTTAAACCACAGTTCTCAAAGAAAGGGTGGATAGAGACAAGACAGCTTTTTCTGCAATTTGAGCAACTTGTAAATGCCAAAATTCATAAAATATAATGACGCTTTCCAACATGCTTTTAATATTTGATGAGTTTGGTATGTCACCCATTAGTGTGGTTGTGTTGAAAACATGTTCATACTAATTTTGAGAATGTCATTTGCATGCCAAAAATGGCTTCAGACTTCTGTCCACGTGTTTTCTAATCAGAAATGCTGTAACAATAGAAAACAAAGTTTCAAGTACAAGGCACGCCAATGCAACTTAAGCTGATAACTCTATGCTAACGCCATAACATTAATACTTCAAGGTTTCTTAAAAGCAAAATTTTCACCGTTCATACAAAACACGAGACTGGTGTTCTTAAATGTATCCGCTTTGGGGAGTGTTTTTATAAAGTTCAGTTTTTCTGTGGTCGATAACACAGCTAGTGAGGAAAACTGAAAAACTGATGCATTAACATGTCTTTTTATGTATTCTTAATAATCTAAGTAAGAAAATCACAAAGAAGGTTGAACACAGATGAACTCATCTGTGTTCGGATGAACTGATTTAGCCTTTTTTTAGATGTATTTACATATTCATGTGGATGTATTCTAAATGTGCGAACTTGGAATTACCTGAGGGACAACTTGAGAGAAGGAAGTAAAGATGAAAAGGTTCTGAAAGGCCAAAGTGCAGAGAAAAGCCATTAAATGTTAGCCATTATTTAAAGCCATTACATTAATAAAATGCATTAAATAATAACCCAACAATAGCTATTCATATGGAATTGCATAAAAAAATGCAGCAA
Source organism: Regalecus glesne (assembly GCA_900302585.1). NCBI lineage: Eukaryota > Metazoa > Chordata > Actinopteri > Lampriformes > Regalecidae > Regalecus > Regalecus glesne. The sequence continues at coordinate 544 of OMLC01095518.1, read as the reverse complement.
TGTCAGCGCTATTTTGTCCTAGTCTCTAAAAAACTTTCACTATGTGTGTGCGGACATGTCTAGGTACGCTCTTTAGATAGCCACCTGCATCCAGAGCGTCTGAAGGTGATCACTCAGCAGGTGGAGGAGGAGCAGGCCCAACTCCAGAGCCAGACTCTGTTACGACTGCAGCAGATTCATGGGCAGGCCACCGACAGACACACACACAGCCCACAGGTCAGACAGAACACAGATATGTGCAATAGACCTGGGGAAAATACATTTAAATAGTTTTTACATTTTCAAAACTTAATTTATGAACTGGTATTTGCTAGAGTTGCCTAACCGAGAAAGTATATTTCTGTGCTGACTGCTGACATTTTGAAATTCCAAATGTCTCATGGAAAAAGAGCATTTTCAATTTGGATTAATAAACAAGGTGTTATAGTTCAGTACTGAATTCTTTGCTTTAACACAGTAAGTGTTTCCACATGTTCGCCAAAACTTAATTCATACCAGCTGACCAAATCATATTTGTAAGTAACTCACTTTCTCCAGAGCATAT
>OMLC01095515.1:0-12962 GCA_900302585.1 Regalecus glesne | reverse complement strand
ATTGCATGGTTTACTCAGATCCACAAAAGCCGTTGCCATCATGATCCAGAGTATTTGGTTGAATAAAGTGCACATATATAAAAGAGTGTATAATCATTTTTATGACACACATTAAAAAAACATGGTTACATAGTACTACAATTTAAACTGCATTATATTATGTATCAGTACATTAATGCCTTGTTTTTTTTTACCACGCTACCCCAGTCTGATTATATATTTGCTCTGGCATAAATACTCTGCCACCAGGCAAAAGTAAATGCTGGATTTATTCCTCCAATTTCCCCTGTCTGGCTGATACAGCACCTGTCAGCAAAATGAAAAGGGCGCCTATTACCTGAAGTAACACAGAAAGGTTGACGGCTTTGCAATTGGGTTCTGGAAACCACCCTTTAAAAGACACCAATCAAAGCCTGCTCCATGAGGATACACAGATCCAAAGAATGGGAAATTGAACTTAACACTTAAATGACCTTTTTACTCCCTTCATTTGCTTTTGTAACCAAGGGATCGACCTAAATCACTTCAATATAAGTGTTTTGGTAAATCAGCAGTTAATATCAAGTAATATAGTTTGATGTCTTTTGTGTTTATTCATACTTTTGATTCTTCCTTGCTGATTTTGAAACAACACTACATTAAATGCTTATTTTGTCTCACAAACATAGATACCCACATTAGGCTATTACATAGGCATGTAGTATGACATTTTGGTTTGTATGTAGGTTCCAATTAAACCAGGTGATTTCCCTCAACAGTCACTGGGTGGTGTGTGTGGATGGAATGGAAGTCCTTTCTATAAATAACTTTCGATGTCATCATTGGTCCACCTGTTCCATTTGTCACAATGTGAAAGTTTGCATGCTGGATTTGAATAGATATTACCTTAAGCCTAGATCAGAATAGATACATTGACTGGCATGGGTAACTTAGAATTTTTGTCTTATTGTCATAAAGGTACGCATTCCACAGGCAGCAGGGAAAAAATAAAAGTATTTGAGAATCACAAAGATAAAGAAGAATCTCTTAATTTCCTCTATTTAGAGGTGGCATAGCTTAGGAGGTTGGCTAGTGTGGTCTAGTAAGGGGAAGATTGGTGGTTCAATCCCCATTTCCTCCAGAAAGCCTATTGAAGTGACCTCGAGCAGGAAAATGAATCTAATTCCTTGGGGCAACAGATGAAAATCAGCCTGGTGGCTAAATCTGGGATATTTACTTTCTAAATTTTCATTGATATGCACTGTCTCTATAAAACAAGATTAATATCATCATCTAAATGCTGACAATACTGAAGTTCTCTTACTCTTAATTGTTCATGAGAACTTTGTCACTGTAATGGATCAGTTTATGGGTCCACTTTATGTAAAAATCAAGCCTATTACTAACAGATTTGGTGTCACCTTTGACCAGAATATATTTTTTGATCATCATGTTATCAAGCTTGTCCAATCATGTTTTCTTTAGTTAAGAAATATTGCTAAAATCAGATATATTTAGTCTTAAGAATATTGAAATATTCATTCACATTTTCATCTTCTCTCATCTATATTACTGTAACTCCCTCTACCCATGCCTCAATCAATCCACTTTAAATCATTTACAGATGGTGCAGATTGCAGCTGCAAGATTACTCACTTGAACTAGTCATAGGTCCCATATTACCCCTGTTCTTTCATCTCTTCATTGGCTTCCCATACATTTTGGAATATCCTACAAAATCCATTCATTCATCCATCCATCCATCCATCGTAAACCACTTATCCAGAGCTGGTTGCAGAGGTAACGCATTTCAGCCGGGAACCCCAAGCTTTCCTTTCCCATGCCACATCAACCAGCTCTTACTGGGGGATCTCAAGGCATTCCCAGGGCATCATGGAGATATAATCCCTCTGCCTGGTCCTTGGTCTAGCCTGCAGGCCTACAAGAGCCTGTTGATTATTTTTAAAACGCAGCATGACCTTGGCCCCAGTTGTAGTTCTGATCTTCGCACTCCTCATTCCACTTCCTGACCATGCCAATCACAACCTCGGTCTTTTATTAATCCCCCACTCCAACTGCAAAACAAAAGGAGACTGTGCGTTTGTAGTTTTAGAAATGAAAATAATAATCTCCTTTATAGGGACAGTGCATATTAATGAACATTTAGAATGGTCAAAATTGTTTAATCATCTGGATGTAGATTTTTAAAAAAACAGAAGTATGTTTCAGCATTCATCTGAATGTTGTTGAACATGATGTAGCTTGAGCTATCGCTGAAACAAAAGTGCTGGAGGCAGTAGCAGCAAACAAGATTGGAGAAAGCAGTCAGATGTAGCAGGTCTTTGAACGCATTCGCAACTACATTCAGTGTTAGTCCAAGGTAGGATCAACAACCCGTGTGGGAGTTGAGCCCATCACCATGGATTCAAATCTGAAACACCACTGAGGCAGCCTCACTCTACAGCTGGAAGTGTTAGAGCTCTGTGTGAAAAACTCAATATCAATAATACAGAGGTCAGAAGTCAATGCCAGCAATGTATTACCATTCCCCTGCTCAGCCACACCTATCTTCACGTAATAGAGCGTCATTACAGCTGCATGCCGATGGTAGGACTAGTATGAGTGACATAGCAAGGTACTTGGCCTGCCGTGAGCTTATTAACTCAGGACTCACCAAGTTTGATTATTGTCCTGGGAACTATTGGACATGGAAGTCCTCTTTCATAAACACCATAGTAGAATAAACCTGACATATAGTGAGAAGCTAGACCCTCTGTCAAGATGGTTCGGAGAACAATCTGCATCTGCATCATGTGAGGAGGATTTGAGCCATGGGTAGTTAGTCCTAATACTGGCCTAACAAAGGCTTTGAAACACCTGGAAGAGTAAAATGGCTCCATGGAGGTTGCTGAGAAGTCTCTATATGACAGGATTGACCACTTTCCAAGGATAAGCAACAAAGAGGCTGTAAAACTTCAGAAGCTTGGATATCTTCTACAGGAGGTAGAGTATGCTAAATATGAAGGTTACTTATCTGGACTTTCCTAAGTTGACACTGGTAGGTCATAGCTCCTATTGTAGAGAAGTTAGCTTATAACATTCAAGAGAAGCAGATGGCTCAAGATTCTTGGTACAAAGCTGTCAATCGCATTGCTTTCCCTCCATTCTCTTTCCTCTGTAACTTCATCTGCGGAGAGGCGCAGACATTCAACGATCCAAGCTTTGCCCTTTCATAAGATAAGATAATTAAGATAAGATATTCCTTTATTAGCCCCGCAGGGGGAAATTGCAGTGTTACATCAGCAAGTGGAAAGCATAGTGTGAGAGGCCTCACATCTAGAACATAACGTGTAACATGGACGATTCAACAGGGGAGAAATATGTACATTATATACAGTATGGACAGATTAAAAAAATTGCACTCGTATTTTAAATTATCCATTATATTGTTGCTGTTGCTGTACACGTGTTGGGATTCGGGGAGCCGTTTTGATTATAGAGCCTGACAGCCGTAGGAAGAAAAGACCTCAGAAATGCTCCTTCAAACACCTTGGATGCAGTAAACTATCACTGAAGCAGCTCTCTAGTCTAGCAATGTAGTCCTGCATGGGGTGAGAACTATTGTCCATCATAGATGACAGCTTAACCATCCTCCTCCATTGTCCCACTACCTCCAGTGTTAAGGGGGCATCACGTGACTGAGCTTGCTTTCTTAAACAGCTTATCAAGTCTCTTCCTATCCGCAGCTGAGATGCTGCTGCCCCAGCAGACCACTCCATAGAAGATGGCTGGTACCACTACTGTGTTATGAAATGTCTTGAGGAGTGCCCCCTGTCCTCCAAAATACCTCAGTCTTCTCAGCAGATACAGTCTGCTCTGGCCCTTCTTATATATAGCATCAGGACATCAAAGTTTTTCACAACTGAAGTAGCCATCTAAGAGGTGAGGGAAAAGCTCAGTATAAACCCAGACAGAGGTCTTATGGATGCCTTATCAGTCCCACAAGGGGAAATTTGGAATTCTCTGCATTTAACCCATCTTATTGTACATGAGCTGTGAGCTGCCACCATATGGGGCTCAGGGATGAGTTAGGGGTTCAGTGTCTTGCTGAAGGACACCTCAACATACTTTTTGCTGAACCAAGGATCAAACCTGCAACCTTCCGATTGCCAGACGAGCGCTCTACCCACTGAGCTATGCCACCGGATACTAAGAGACAGACAAGCTGGTCAATAATAATCTGGATGATGTTGATAAGAAATGCCCACTTCATCAAAAGCCCCATCCTCTCAAGCACTGCAGGGGATTTAGGAGCAAGGCTCAAGAGGAATTTAAGACTTTCTTTAAAGCAAATGGTATATGCTTCAGATTCTGTGCTGCAACCAATGGTCGACTGCAAGACAGCCATCAAATGTAAGGAAGGTGACAGTGACACTCATGTTGCAGCCCTTTTCCAGGTCCTCCCCTTCAACCTCAACTGAGCATGGCAGGGAGGGAGAAGCAAAAGTACTTCATGGTGGAGTCTGTAGATGAAATGACAAAGGTGAAACTGCCAACGACGAAATAAAAAATCCTGAGGCAAAGCTGCGGCATGCTCACCTAAGGCCCATTGCTCATCGCATACCTCCATTAGATCCAGAAGCCCAGATTCTTCTTCTCCTTGGTCGTGAAATCCTCCAGATCCACAAAGTGCTGGAGGAACGGAATTGACCCAACACTCCCTACGCACAGAGACTTGACCTGGGTAGGGTTGTGGTAAGATAGGTCTGCCTAGGGTCAGTGCACAAGTTTGCAGCTATGAGTGCTTACCACACCCATGTACTTGACAATGGACATCCTTTCCCTCTTCCTCCATGTCCCAATCAGTTCTGTGTCAAGGAAAAGTGAAACGACAAGCAGTTTTTCTTGCATACGACACCCTCATCTTTGACAACCATGCCATAGGAAGCACTATCTTTGAAAGGTCAGAGAATGATGACAAAGTTAGACTGTCTATCGAAGACGGACTTTTTTGAAATCATGGATGGAGATAGTTGGATTGCACTGCTCCCATTCAGGTAGCCCCTCCCCTGCAAGAATGCCAGGAGTGTTGGCACTTACCTATCTTCAGCATGTATCATCCACATACGCTGGGGTAGATCAGAGTTGTCTTTGACCCCAGCGTGCAAATAAAAAGGCATCCCTGTGAATGATGTTCTTCTTTCTGGTCCAGACTTAAAAAGCAGTCTACTTTGGGTTCTACTGCACTTCAGAAGAGAACTAGTGGCTGTGATTGCAGACAATGAACATATATTCCACAGTTTCTTTTGTAGGAGAGGATAGCAGAGATTTCCTTCCTTTTCTTTGGTTCCAGGACAATGACACCAGCAAAAAGATAATTGAATACTGCATGAGAGTGCACATGTTTGGGAACCGGCCATCTCCTGCGGTGGCCATTTATTGTCTCCAACATGCATCAGCCAATGATGATATGTTCAGATGCTAAGCGCTTTATTGAGAGATAATTTTATGTTGATAACAGACTTCGGTCAATGCCTGCAGTTGCTGGAGTCATTGACCTATTATCATGGATGCAGGAGATGGTCACCATTTCGAATCTGAAACTTCACAAGTTTGCTTCTAACAGTTCAATGTTTCCCATTGAAGATTGTGTGAAGGGACTCAAAGATTTTGACCTGAATGTTGATCCTACTTCTATCCAATGCAGCCTCAGAGTTCGCTGGGATCTGAAGAGGGACATATGTACCTTATGTGTAGCTGACACTTAGGAAATTCACTAAAGGACAAATAAGTAGTACTTTACTATACTTTTCCATAGTTGGTAGGTAACTACCAAGACATAATACATATGCATGAACTGTAGAAGAGACAGCGGAATAGTGAGGATGGAAGAAGTAGAAAGGAGGGTGGTCGATGAGTTTAAATACTTGGGGTAAACTGTTCAAAGTAACAGGGAAAGAGGTGAAGGAAAGAATGCAGGCAGGGTGGAATGGGTGGAGAAGAGTGTCTGGGGAGATTTGAGATAGAAGGGTACCAGAAAGAGTGAATGGGAGGGTTTACAAGATGGTAGTGAGACCAGCTATATTTGTTTGGTGTGAAGGCGGTACACTGAAATAAGACAAGGGGGGGGGCGCTCTGGAGGTGGCAGAATTGAGAATTCTAAGATTTTTTATTGAGAGTGACAAAGGAGGACAGGATTAGGGATGATTATATTAGAGGTATAACTCAAGTTGGATAGTTTGGAGAAAAAGCAAGAGACTCCAGATTGATATGGTTAAAATATGTGTGGAAGAGAGTCTGGGTATATTGAGAGAAGAATGCTTAATATGGTGCTGCCAGGCAAGAGGAAAAGAGGAAGGAGGGAGGGAGGATGTCCAGGTGGCTGGTGTGACAGAAGGAGATGCAGAGGACAGGGAGAGATGGAGATTGATGAGCTGCTGTGGTGACCCTTAATGAGAGCAGCCAAAAGTAGTAGTAGTAGCTGGGTAACTAAAGAGGGCTTAATTAGAGACAAATGATAACCCTACATTAACATTTTGGTATATTGTACCATACGCTGTTCACTGTATACTTTCCATATGCCCAATACACAGAAGTAATGTTTAGTTAACAAGTAGATAATAAAAAACATGGTAGTTCACTAGCAAGTGATCCATAATTAATTTTCACGAGACAGACCATACCTCTATATAATTAATTTCAGGTTTAATTTCAGGATTGGCGGTTCTGCTGCTGGTGACTAACTATATTGTCAAAGAGGGGACAAGGCTTCTCTCTGGCTGTGTTGCAGTCTGTTTCTCATTGAGCTGGGGATTAAGCCTCTGTGAGGGTTTGTTTTTCAATACTTTTTAACACGAAAAGAAGACAGTTTAAACAATCACCAGTAACAAATAAGGAGAAAAAAACATGGCAGAACATAAGCACCATATTTAAGATAAATTACAAAATGACCATTCACTATTAGCTGAGCTTTGATCTAAGTACTCAAGTTACTTATAGCCACATCAAGATGAATTACAGTCATTGTTTTCTTATTTGATTTATTGACCCTGGTGTGCAGGTTTTTCTCTCTCGGTTCTACTGATCCACAGGAGACACCCTAATTATTTCTCTATACCACTGCATGGACTGCAGGAGGGCACTCCTTAATATATTGACACAGTACACATCTCCTGGGGTCGTCTGTTAATGCTTGATTTTGCTTTTGTTCATGACTGATTCAACACCATTTGTATTTGCTCTGATAACACATCACTCTGACTGCAATTTTCTCTCCATCTGTTTGTCAACGCCATTCTTGAGTTTGCCTCCGGTGTGCATGAGAGCTCTGTCCTTTTTAGCGAGGATGTGCTCGAGAGCATACCTGCTTTGTGACAGATGTCTGATGTGCCACAGGGGAGGATGCTTGCATTTTATACTTTCAATATTTTCTCACTTTTTTTGTACATGTTCTGGGGGCCGTAGTACCTCATTGGTAGAGCACATACTTCAGGATCTAAAGGGTATTTGATACAGGTTTAAACCCATCGTGAGGCATTAGAAAGGGCATCCAGCCTTGAACCTTCAAGCTGCATCTACGTTTGTGTCCTACCCCACAATGTGGGGACTTAATCGTGACGTGTAAAAATGGACCTCTCATGCTTTTTAAGGTTTCTCATTATAACTTATTTAATCATTTATTTATTTGTTTTGCTAAAGTTATATATTAAATGTTTATATTTTGCATGGTTTTGCTGCATATAATTATTTTGTGCCACATTGAATGGTTATTGTAAATCTGCTAGTTCTTGTCCACTCTTTCCACGCATCCATTTATTGCATATTTTATCTATGTCCTGGAAGAGGGATCCTGTATCTCTTGTTCTCCGCTTTATAAGAATGCTTCAAATTTACCAAGCTATGTAGCCGGATACGAACCCACAATGTCTGACCACTCAGGCATGCCCTCTATAATGCTCTGGTTTTGCTGGGGGACCTGATCCTTGGGGTGAGTCAATGTTTGTGTGTTTGGGGTTTGAAAGCAACCGAGATGTGGTGTTTGGAAAATACACGTCTCAACTGTTGGTAAACATTCGCCACATATGGAATCCGTACTGGTTTACGCTTAGGAAGCAGTTGCCTTTCTCCATTAGATTGGCTGGTGCACTGTTTTATACTTTCATTTCTTTAGTAATATAAAAAATAGGATTAATTGAAATTGCTGTGCATGGCCTGATACATAGGTGTGCATGAAACAACTCGGAAAAAAATAATGTGTGTCTATGCAACACACTACAGAATGGCTTATAAACAGCTCAGTTTACCTACCTTTTCTATTTAAGAATCTGATTATTAAAATAGCAGCAAAAATTTGGGTTCTACTCATAATTTTTATAATCAGATTCTTAATTAGGTTGCATTCTGTAAACTAGGTTCAGTGTGGATTAATCTATTCATGTTTTGAGAAATTCAATGTATTTTTAAGGAAGCTGCATAGTAGAATTATGAGGGAAAAATAAAAGCAAAACAATATCATAAACTGATTTGTTTGGCTTATTTCCCATTCCTCCTGAATATGAATATATGTTTGAAATATATACAATGGGAAAATAAGTATTTCACCCCCTGCTGATTTTGGACACCTGCAGCGTCTCTTGTAATTCAAACATCCTTGCCAATGATCTGCCTTTAGATAGCCACCTTACTTCATGGGGGAAGGCATTTGTACTCCGCGTCCATCTCCTCACGAAGTTGCTCGAACAGATGTGAGTTAAGGGCATGTGCATTAATGACATCCTTCAACAAGCAGTTGAGTTCAGGTGACATTTTTCGGCTAGCCAGCATTTCCCTGTGAAAGACACAGTGTGTCGACTCACATTCAGTTGCAACTTCCTTCACCCGAGAAGGTAAACCAGAAAGCCGGTTATAGCAGCAGCTGCGTCCATGCATATGCCCATACAATAGGACCAATTTAGTTTTCATGATATGTAATCATCCAGAGACTTGTGGTGTTGGTTGGCAACAATAGTGCGCATAACATATCCTCCTGCATATCCACATGATATATATATATATATCACACATAAACAAGTAGTGTCACCTTGTTATCAACATCAGTGCTCGTCAAACTGTATTGTGTACCAAAATGATTTATTAATCCTCTCCAAAGACTGCTTCTCAATATCCTCTGCGATTATTCTCAGTTCGGCTAGTGACGATGCAAGCCGAAAGAGGAACCTGTGCTATCTTTTTACTGCAGCCTCTCCTAGAAGTTCTCGGCTGATAACCTATCACGTGACCAATACCTTTCAAGACGCACAGACACATACAGTCTTGTGTGCGTCATTTCGCATAGAAGTCAGGGGCGGCATAGCTGAGTGGGTAGAGTGGTCATCTGGCAATCGGAAGGTTATAGGATTGATCCCCGGTCCTGCACATAGCATGTCGAGGTGTCCTTGAGCAAGACACCGAACCCCTAACTGCTCACTTGATTTACGTTGCTCTGGATAAGAGCGTCTGCTAAATACTTGTAATGTAAAGTCACTTTTCAAAATAAAACATCTTCAGACTGATAATTAATAAAAAAGAGAGAAAAGTTCAAATTTTCCGGTACCTAATAGCCCTTGGCCCGGTGGTAGGGGACCGCTGCTTTAGATGATGGTAGGATATGAGGCCTGAAAAAGCAGATACAGATGATACTCAATATTTAGCAAAAAAACAAAATCTCTGAATTCTTACAAACTGCATGGTATGATGTCACTGCTGTGTAAATACAAGAACCTACAGATTAAATTTAATCGGTTTACTCTATTTGTTAAGAGTTTCTCACATGTACTTTCAAACAACTATGCAACTTTAAGCATGGTCCATGCATGTTAAGCTAAGTAAAGCATCCTTGGTTTATATCAAAGATAAAACATTAATATAGACCTTCATTCTCTTGAACATACTTAAATATTATCATAAACATACAAACACACACAAATATTCACACAAACAAACATAGAGACTTCCACACATTTGTGCACACATTCGCACATGCACAGACAAGACATGCACATAAACACCGCACATGGATAAATCTGGATGACATTCTTGGAAATGTTTCTGGGCAGAGGACATACATCAGGGTACATACGGTCTGAGTATCCAGCGGCGTTGAAGGTCTCCACAGACGGCCAGCTGCTCCATCACACACTGCACCTTAGGCAATTCTCATTTAGCAACACTTTGAGGCACATCAGGAACTAACACTCTAATGTAATTTCTTTCACCTTTATCGCTCTGCACTCTACGGACCACAAAGTTGAATAGCCACCTATTGATATATGAAATGAAAATGTTAACATTTGGTGATACTGATTTTAAGTGGTCAAAAAAGTGGTAAATAGATTTAAAGTTCACACCATAAGTCTTTATATTTTTTTGGCCAGTTTTGAATTGACCACACACCACTGTTGCAAAATGTTTGGCCAAAACACAGAATAGATCAAACTAATCCCACATTTTTAACCTCTTTTCCATAATTTTGCTCAATAAAACTTGATAACATAACTAGATCTGGTGACCTGTCTGGGGTGTAATTCCAGCCTTCACCTAATGAGCACAGAGATAGGCTCCAGTTCCCCTGTAACCCAACTTTGGATAAACACTTGACAATGGATGGATGGATGGAACATAACTAGGGTGTAAATCACAAGATTCATTATAATACGATATATCGATTATAAGAAGGAAAGCCATTTTTTCGTCATTTTAGGTTACAATGAAATTTCTCTCTTCCCTTTAACACAATTAGTTTTTTGAAGTATTAAACAGCTGCACTACCCAGGGACCAACTCGCTCAGGGGCAAAGGCAGGAGTATTAACCCTAACATGCATGTCTTTTTATGGTGGGAGGATACCATGAAAAACACAGGGAAAACATGAAAACTCAGGACAGGAGTCAAACCCAGGACCCTCTTGCTGTGAGGCAACAGTGCTAACCACTAGGCCACGGAAGAAGACAATAATATGCTGATATCACAGTTTGCCACGTTACAGTTTTGATTTGATTCAGTTCAGGGGCCTGTAATCCATAGAAGACAATATCATATCCCAATTTAACACAGTTACATCTATGTCAATTCAAAAAAGCAATTAAAATATGATACAACAGTTTTATTACTGAACGCTTCCATAAATTTAGATCAAAACCAGAATATTATTTCTATAAAAATAATAAAAATGGACCTCCTGTTGCTCACTATAAAGGTTACATTTCTCATGTTTAAGTGCAAATATTTTTCATCATTTAAAGAACCCCTACTGCCCTTTCAATTATGAGCATACACCATGTAGGTCTTTGCTTCATCCCCCTAGATTTACAAAGTTCAGTCTATGGTCTCACTAATTTAAAGGCATTGAACTTTAAAACTTTAACATTTGAGGTGTAACTTAAATATTATGATATGGATCAATGTTTTCACTTTGCATTGATGTTATGGGCTTGTTGATCATTGACTTTATACATTAATCTAGATTGATGGATCATTATACCCAAAACATAACCTGGTTTTGTAAAGAAAAATAAGTCAAATGAGATGGAAGAAATGATTAAATAATATGGAAGTTAGGTGCCATTAAAAGGTATACTCAAAGGGAGACACTTGGAAAGGTCATGCCACTGTGCTATGGGACATGACTGTGAGGTTGTCATCTTACACTAACTGAAGAGTATCCTATTGGATATGGATGTAAAAGGTTGCTACAAATTAAGAGTTTAACCCCAAACCCTTTTATTATGCAATCACATAAGTTACTATCGTTTAATGAAACTGTCATCACAGTATATGGAAAACACCGGTACTATGAGCAAATACCAAAGAACAATTAGCATAAGTTTCAGGATGAGGCAGAGGAAAGTGAATAAAATAGCTGTGGGAGGGATACATGACAGCTAAAGCTTGTTTAGCAATGACTTGTATGACCTAATGAGAGATTTTAGTTATGATCCATTTTCTCTATGATGCCATCCTACTTGCAGCACCCATCCCTACTGGGCAAATGAACATATGTTGGTGAATATGGCATGTAAGGCTCATTAGCTAAAATTAGATAAAGGAGAAGATTTGATGTTCTGCAGCTTTTCATTCCTTATTCATGAAAGGTAATTGCTGGGTTTGTTATTAACATGACTTTGGCCTGCGACTGGCACAATCAGATTCCACTTCCAACCTCATTTGCAACCTGCTTGCAGCCCTGCTTCCATCTTTGCTGGCACCACCACCAAACTAATGGGGAGATAAATGCCAGTCCGTCTCCCATACCGTCTTCCTAAAAGGCAGTGACAATTATCATCTGTCTCGTGGTGATGGTGGTGCAGGGTTGTGTGTGTGTTGTCTGGGCTTCTCATGTGGTAGATAAGAACAAGAGAGAGACATTTAAAGCCATCCTGAGGAACAAGCAAATGATGAAAGATGCCAAAATGAGTGGCATCAAAACAAAGTCACCAAAACCTTGTCCTCCGTCTCCTTGCTCCAACACAAACGCACAGCTAGGGCCACGGCTCACTTTGATCTTTAAAAGGTCCACAAGGCAGGCGGAAATTAGCTGGGGTTGAAGGTGCATTGATAATATTGACACATTGGTATAGGTCATCTCTGCCTTACATACCTGAGTGCAACAAAGTCAAGTTTAGAGTAAGCGAAAGTCAAAACCGCTTTGGCTCAGCACAAAACATTCCATTAAAACTATTTCACCAGTGCATCTGCAATGGCTGAGCATAGCTTCCCCTCAAAGCTGGGTTTAACTAGTGATCAGAGCTGCTATTGGAAATGTGGCTGATTCCGCTCCAGTTCCACTGATACAGAATTATCTATGTTTATTTAAAGGGACTGCAAATGAGCAAAAATCAGATGAAATTACACTGTCCACATCTTTATATGCTTTTTTCAATATCTTTAGTTTCTCCTCCCCTTAATTTCGTCTTTTTTCTTGACACACACAAACGGAAAGTACATTGA
>OMLC01095513.1:0-13353 GCA_900302585.1 Regalecus glesne | reverse complement strand
CGCGATCACTCTCTCTCTCTCTCTCTCCTACTCTCTCTCTCTCTCTCTCCCTCTCCCCCCCCTCCTCTCTCTCTCTCTCGCCTCTCTCTCTCTCTCTCTCTCTCTCCCTCTCTCTCTCTCTCTCTCTCTCCCTCTCTGTAGATAAAGAGAGGACAGAGGAGCTGCTCAGAGCCATACAGAGGAAGACTGTGACTTTAGACACGCTCAGATATAACCCATTACCTCCATGTAGCAGCCCTCCTGCTCCCTCCACTGGTGAGATGGACAGAAACACACAAATACACACACGCATTTCATCAGATGCGACACAATGCACCCTCTAATGCACTGTCCATATTTATCTCCAGGTGACTCTTCATCAGCCCACCTACCATGTCAGTCAAATCGGCAACCCTACCCAGATTCCCCCAGTCCTTCCCCTCCCTACTCCCATCCCACTAACAACCTCAACTCAGACCCATTCAAGCCCCCTGTTGACACCCCAGTACCCCGTGTCCCTCCACCCTTGGCCCCCCACCCTGAAAAGACCGGTTTCTCGGATGGTCAACCAACCAAAAAGCTTCACAGCCTCCAGAATGGCGGTGTCACCTCAGCCCAGAGAAAGGAGCCAGGACAGAATGGGCGGAATCGGCCCTGGGAGAGATTCACACCAGAGGCCTTTGCTCAGCACTTCCACCAGGCTGTGCTGACATCCACACACAACACACTGCAGAGCAAAGGTTAGCCACTCATTCATTCTCTTGGCTACATGACCCGTGCTATTGGTTGATACTTGGGGGGGAAAGACAGAATTATTCTGCCATCTAGTGGCGTTTATTGGGAACATATTGATAAACGGCAGAAACCAGGGAAGTTAGTTTGGAACTAGGGGTGTCACTTGTTTTGGTAGTAGAGTCATTTATCAGTTATTCTGACCTTTTGTTAGATTAATTGGATGAGAGGGTACCTTTAAGTGTTTCATGGCAACGCTGTAACAACAGTCCGGTCTACAATTTGTATTCTGACTCCTCCCCATAGCCTTCTGGAACATAACATCTCACTCCTTGATTTGGTTTATCATTACTGGTCCACTGTTCATATGTTTTCCCTGTTTCATTACATCTTTCAATTTAAATTGACTTTTAGTCAATGGACATTTTAGTAGAAAAAAGTCAAACTCAGGAATTTTATGTCCTTGGCTTTCGGAACGGACGAGCCAGAGGCAGGAGGTTTGGACCCACCGCAGGGCGTCAGGAAGGGCATCTGGCCTTAATTTCCCCAAGTATCATCTAAGTCTGTGTCCACCCCCACAACGCGGGGACTAATCAGGACACATAAAACAGCCCTCTCATTGTACAGTCTGACACATCATCCACATGCAACAGTAATGAAGGTCCGAGCACTTTGCTGCCCTCCGTGGTCAGTCTACATACCGAGGCATGCTTAGATATGCAAAAAGATATGAGAAAAAGGCTTCGGGCGGGGAATTATAATCAAGGCATTTTTTGTGATCCGGCCACTCAATTACTCCTGACTGCCCTATAGGGAACCATTGTGATTCTTAATGATGAAGTGTATTGGAAACAGCTAAAAGATCAATTTACCCTCTTTGTAACCCTCCTCTCTTCACAGGAGTCTCAAATTGCATCCCTGATGCCAAGCTGAAGGCAGACTATTCACTGCCTCCAAACACTTCTCCGCTCAAAAGAACAAACACCAGCCACACACATCGACATACACATGTCAACGGCCATCACCTCCAATCCCCTCCGTCTACGAGAGCCACCCCCGGATCACAGCATCACCAGTCTGAGGAAGAAGAGGACGAGTCTGCACAGGAGGAGGAGGAAGAAGAGGGAGCGATGGAGGAAGCTCCTCGGAAGTGGCAGGGAATTGAGGCCGTCTTTGAGGCCTACCAAGAGCACATGGATGGTAAGACAACCTGCTTTTTTTTGGCTCACGGAGAGAAAAGACAAGTTTCAAAATAATTCCAGCAACAAGGATTCCAGCTCTTTTATTCTCTGAATGCACCATTCGAAGTTGACACAATTCAAATGTCTTTGTGCTTGCACGATGACAATAAAGTACTTGAATCTTGAATACAAGGTGCCAACCTGGTCATCCGGAGCAGTTAGGGGGTTCAGTGTCCTGCTCGAGGACACTTCTGGTGCAAGAGAATTTTTTGACACCCATGTCTATATCTATCCTCTCCATATTTCATCCTCTAATGTATTTTCAGAAGTCAGCATCGAGAGACAAGTTCTTCAGAGTCAGTGCAAGAGGCTTGAAGCACAAAATCACACACTCACCAGGACTGCAGAACAGCTCTCTCTCAGTATGGGGGTAAGTGCCTCAGGCTGACTCTCAGCTGGTACCTTATGCCTCACTGTTTGTTTTTCAGAAACCTCTGTCTTTTTCTGCTAGGGGAGAGCTTCATCCAAATGCTTTGTTTTCTTCTGTGTTTGTATTCCCTCTGTGAGTGTTGCGAGTCATGCAGAGAACCAGGGTGTGTTGTGATATAAACCGTGCATACCATTTCTCATCCGTCAGGAGCTGGTGAGTCAGAGGCAGAAGGTGAGAGAGGAGAGAGAGAGACTGCAGGCACAGCTGGAGCACTTCAGGAGGTGTTTGACGCTTCCCAGCATCCACCTGGGCAGGGGGCCGGTCAACGGTCACACCCTCAGGTGACCCCTGCACTTTGATGTCCATCCCATCGTCACACTAAAGCAGTAACAGGAGCCAGAGACTGGAATTAGACTTGCGTTTGTACTCAAAGCACTTGGAGCAGCCAGCCCCTGTCTCATCATCTTGTTGGCTACACTGCCACCGGACTAGTCCCAGTTTCCATTGATGGCCATCCGTCTTTGCCATGGTAACATTAATCCATAGTGACCACCTAGTCTGTACATTCTGACTCTCTAAAGCCCACCTCTTCACTGTTGGAATTTGAGCCACACTGTGTCGGTAATATACTATCTTTGTCGAAATAATGCAAACCACTCCTACTTAGTGTCCTTGTTGGCTTCAAGCAGCTTCAATTGTATTGTGTCGTGTCCATTTTGCATAGGCTGTGTCAGTACAGTCTCACGAGAGGTATCACAAAGGGACTTGGCACAAACGTACAGTCTCTCCAGACTGAAGTGAACAGGAGACTAACTTTTCAATAGCTCCTCGGCTAAAACACAGAGTGATACATGAGTGAAGGAATCAAAGTACACCTCAGGCCTTAAACTTGAAAGGATGCACTTGAAATGGAACTGAAGGAGGTACCTGGCTTCCTGTTGAGGAGGAGCATATCCCAACACCTGACAGGTGCTGTCATGGCCAGATCCTACAGCTGGCCCCGTTGATGCTGCGCTAGGTGGCATCCGATGACAAGAAGGAAACTTCAAGGATAATATCTATAAAACGGTGAAATGGTATCATTTTTTTAGTTCTTAAAACTTTTCCATTGCTTATGTCAGTTGTGATATACAAAGATTTTTGTATGCTCTGTCGTTTGTTTTCACCATTAATGGGAAGCCATATGTTTTGTTTGAATCGCTGCTGGTCAGAATATGTTATAAGTGAGGGATGCAAGGGAGATGGATCTAAACATATTTTATGTTGTTTGAAAAATGCTTCAGGTGGGAGAAGGAAGTGGGGATGCGCTCTTGGGGGAGGACATGGGTGGTGTCATTCTCATTAAATCACCATATAATAATTTGGCCCCAGATATGCCTGAAAACTTTGGAGATGCTTAAGAATGTCTGTTGCTGTTCATGTTGACCCTTTGCACATTACTCTGCAGTTATTTATTGCTGAACAGAGGGGTGGGGAACTTAGTGTGTCGCTACAGTTTACACTATATGCAAGCTGAGCATGGCGTCACTATGTGTGCTTTAGCTCATCAAGCATCCTTAGTGAGGTTTTAATTATTTTTTCTCAGTCAAGCCAATCATATGAATATCTCCAATGAACAACACTCAGTCTGAAATTCTTTGCATTGCCAGTGAATACGATGTTCTTAGACTCATGTCCATCATCATCATCATCATCATCATGTCAATAGGGGCACGAGCTAAGAAATGAAGTCTGCAGCAAATATCCTCTGCTGTCAGCAAGCATTCCTCCTCACCACATCATCTGTCCAGTCTCCTTTATCAACATGCTGTGAAACCATCCCTCTTTTTCTGTCAATCAAATGTAATGTAATATATAATTTTGGGTGTAATATTATAATTTACTATTTATTAACATTTATTGCTGTACATTTTGATGGAATTTTCATTAAAATGATTGTAAAATGCCTTTATTTTCTGGTGCTGTGTACATCATGAGATGATATAGGGAAATTATTGGGATTCTACTATTGTTATTTTATAATAATAATAATGATAATAATAATTATTATTATTATACATTGATGAGCCAAAACATTATGATCACCTACCTAGTATACTGGTCCTTCATGTGCCACCAAAACAGCTTTGACTCATCCAGGCATGGAGTCAACAAGACCTCTTAAGGTGTCCTGTGGTATCTGGTGCCATTGGCAGCAAATCCTTCAACTCCTGTAACTTGTGAGATAGGCCTTCAGGGATTGGACTTGTCAGTCCAGAACATCTCATGGAGGTACAATTGAATTGAGGGTCGGAGAACTTGGAGGCCAGACCAATACCTTGAACACTTCATCATGTTCTTCAAGCCATTGCCAAACAATTTAAGCAGTGTGGCACATGTACTCTAACCACACTGCTGCAGCAGATTCACTTTGCACTGAGAATTAGGTGTAGCTAGCTATTCACTAGAGACTTCTCTCAGCTGTCTGGGCTGTTTTACTTCTCACTAAGCTACTTCCTAAACCCTATTTCTTACTAACTGTATGAGCTTCTGTCTGCCAGGATCTAATGCCACTCTGATGGACCCTGCTTTTGTTTTCCTATCCAAATCACATTTCTAAATTCAATCTAGTTTAAACTGTGGTGCACCTTCTGTGTCGCTGCTATACTGCGAGCAGTAGCCAGGTCAGAGTCCTTCTTAATGCCCAAACTCGACACTTTACTTTCTGAGCCGCAATGGCTCAGCGGGTAGAGCGCACACTCGGGAGTCAGGCATTGCGGGTCCGTATCCCGCCTTGTAACTTGGTAAACGTGGGGCATTCAATGTAAAGTGCTTTAAATGGGCATTAGACTAGAAAAGCGCTATATAAGAACAAGTCCATTTACCATTTACTTTAGACTATGTCATAGGTGCTTCTGCATGGACGAAAGGAAGATTTGGGTGGACAAATCCTGTGAATAGAAAGATTGAGCAACTGGAGGAGTGAACATCCCTCCTCCGGTTACTGATTCAAACCCCGGCCACTTCAGAAAGTGTGTTGAAATCTCCTTGAGCAAGACACTGAACCCCTGACTGCTCCCTGGGCACTGCAGCTGCCCACTGCAATACAATATAATAGGATGAGTCAAATGCAGATGGCAAATTCCATTGCACCAAGTGCATAAAACCACATATCTTATTAGCCAATGGACATTCTAATACATCTCCAGGGGTCCTTAAGTTTTTAGCCAGTTAAAGAAAATTTGATGTCTTCATCTGAGAGAAACAGCAGACAGGTCATCTACTCCATTTTCACCTGCAGTAGTATCTTGTTAAGGTCCTTGAGTTATACTAAAGCCCAAAATAGATGTTAACCTGAAAGGAAGCACCTTTCAACATCCTTGGTGTAGGTCTGAAGCGTTGTTCTCTGCTTTTCATTGTTTGGTTTTTGAATCAGCAGATATTGCCATGTGACATAGGAACTCGATGCAAGTTCACTGCCAAAATATGGATGCCAACGTTCTTGGAAAAAAAGTCAGGGAATGTATTCTATATTTGGAAAGCACATGAAATAGTCAAATATAAATCAAGTAGGGTATATATATCGGTTTATTATAAAGATTTTCGATCATAAACAATTAGGAATTATATTGAACAACAACTGAATATAGACCCAGAGATGGAGGAGGGAAGCCATGCACAAAAATAGAACAAAGAAAACATTATGTTAATAAAAAAGAAGTTAAAAAAGACACAAAAAGATGGAATTCATAATAAACATACACAACACTACTGAAAAGCTCCTTTTGCTTAAAATATCAAATAACAATCACCATGTGACAAGCTGAAGCCTGACTCTCATGAGTATGGCCAAAGGCTATTCACTTAGGTTCTGGATGACTATCAGAAGAAACTCATTCTCTGGAGAACAGGGAGACATAAGCAGAAAGATGTTCAACAACTACAATTAAGGACCATCTCTACTCAAAGTGTCAAATTAATTCACTCGTGATTTTCGTGAAGTCAATGATGCCAAGAAGAGCACTACTCTTACCTGGTGCTACCATGATCTCATGTTTCCTGGAACGAATGCGGAGAAATGTGAGGTCATTCTGAGGGTCAATGTCCCTGATCGTGCTCCTGGCTTTCATAGTGA
Organism: Regalecus glesne; assembly: GCA_900302585.1. Lineage (NCBI taxonomy): Eukaryota > Metazoa > Chordata > Actinopteri > Lampriformes > Regalecidae > Regalecus > Regalecus glesne. The sequence continues at coordinate 6,917 of OMLC01095513.1, read as the reverse complement.
GCTGCTGCAGCAGCCCTGCGTACTGAACAGTTATGGAATTGTCTACGGTGGTTCTTATTGGAATACCTGAAGGCAACAATAAAGTTAGCGTACCAGCTTTACAGTTGGTGTAAAGCTTTACAGCTTTACAGATGGTGTTCTAAACATTTATCACACACGAGGATGACAAAATATTCGGGGCAACAATTTAAATGTATGATTGGCATGGTGAGAAGGAAGACATAACTATTTAGATGATGTCTGGTTAATTGCATACCCTCGGCATTAACGACTATCGTTCCAATCACACCCCTCTGTGTCTCGATCCTCTTCAGCGTTTCCTCAACTTCAGCCTGAGGGACAGAGAAGAATGATGTTGTTTTTTAAGGTTACATTTTGTATTAAGGTAAAAAAACAAGTATTATCTCTGATTATAATTACAGTCAAAATTACACAATTATGTCGTGTTAACTATTTTACTACCATTTTCCAAGGTGCGCGTAGTCAAATGCCCGACAACACCTTTCGTGTGCGTTCCTCTGTTGCCAGGAGAAACGGAAATAGATTTGTCATGGGCGGAAGTGGTGCATCGCCGTCGTTGTGTGTGCTGTTTGCTATTTACCCTCGCCGTAAAGATGCCGGATTTAGCAGTAGAGAATGTGGTTGTACATCCCCTTGTGTTACTAAGCGTGGTGGACCATTTTAACAGGTATGGTAACTGTGATGGTTTATTGATCGGATACTAGTGTTTTCAGTGTTTAGCTATTTCTACATTTATATTAGAGCTAGCACGCCTGCTAACACTACTGACTAGCTAGCAGCATTAGCAGTAAGCTAGCGCTAGCTCTGCTGAGTCAGAACCCCATTGAGATCTAATGTTAGCTGTCATCTGTACGACTACAATTTAGCTAAGTTAGCATGTTAAGTATTTTAGCACTGATGTTGGTTTAAAGCTGCAAGAGCCATTTTTGTTATTTCATCTGGATTAATTAGTTGCTGATTTATTAAGTTAATATTTGAGTTATAACTTCTCACGTCGATTTACTGAGGGCAACAAAGAAAATGTCACGAGTTAAGCATCCAGTAAAAGTAAAACAGCTAATGATGCTTTCTTTTCCCCCCATTCATTTGTCTCTTCAATCTCAGAATAGGGAAAGTTGGCAACCAGAAACGAGTGGTTGGTGTTCTACTTGGGTCTTGGCAGAAAAAAGTTCTTGATGTTTCAAATAGTTTTGCTGGTGAGTACCTTTTTGACATTGTGTTTTAGCTGTAATTGAAAACATAAATTGTGACCTGGAAGCAAGATAGTGTGTCATTACGTTTTCTCATACAAATACCCCCAACATTTGTATTTAAATAACTTTGCTTTCACTAGTGCCATTTGATGAAGATGATAAGGATGACTCTGTGTGGTTCTTGGACCATGACTACCTGGAGAACATGTATGGCATGTTCAAGAAAGTTAACGGTAACCCCTGGCCTACATCTATGCCTCATAATAGAATAAAAAAGCTATACTTTCTTGTCCTGATTTATTCATTTATTTATGCTGTATTTCAGCCAGAGAAAGAATTGTTGGATGGTACCACACAGGACCAAAACTGCATAAGAATGACATTGCCATCAATGAACTTGTCAAGCAATACTGCACAAATTCAGTATGTACCTTGTTTTCTATTAGCAATTTTGTCTGTGTAATATTCAGTTCAATGTGTTTTAATTGTGCCTCATTCTATTGACATACATTCTCTTGCTGGATAATGACCCCCCCCCTTTATTCTGACAGGTGTTAGTCATCATTGATGTGAAGCCCAAAGATCTTGGCTTACCCACAGAAGCATACATCTCAGTCGAGGAGATTCATGATGTAGGTGAACTAGGTGCAGTGCAACACAATTTGTCTCCTATAGCTTATAGATTTCATTCATCATTCAGAGAAATATTTGTACTGGAGATTATATTTCTGCGGGTATTTGATTTTCCCTCCAGTTATGCTGAATGTGTAATAGGTCAACAAATGAGTCTATAAACTTCAATCTCACCAATATAAAATCTAAACACTACACTCAATTACTCAGTGCAAAAAAATTGGCTGATATAAATATTGGCCATTAGTCACTAAAAATACATAGCTGTAATTTTTGTGAAACATCTGAGGGCAGTTATCTTTGGAAGTTTTCTGTGGTGATTCCAGTCTTGACATACTGGCATGACCATTTTTCCTCTTCAGTCTGTACACTGACTTGTAGATTTTAATAGGTTGCTATCTTACTTTTAGACAGTTATTGCTCAAGGTTACATGTATTTATAATTGTTAGTTTTGTATTTCTGATGGATGGTAACGTTTCCTTTCAGGATGGAACTCCAACATCTAAGACCTTTGAACATGTTACCAGTGAGATTGGTGCTGAGGAAGCAGAAGAAGTTGGAGTAGAACACCTTCTCAGGTACACAACAACTCCCCTCTTTCTAAATCCACTCTCACTAAACTTGTGCTTCACAGCAATATATAATCAATAAGACTTAATTTATGGAACGGATATTTGAAGAATTAAGTTATCGACATTGGTAAAATGATGTTTCATTGGCAGTGTCTGCTGTAGTTTAAAATTAATTTTGGTTGGAGAAGCAAAAACTGGAGTGAAGTAATTTTGATCTTGAAGTTATTTAGATAACATAATTAAGTCTATATCGTAATTTTAGTTGTAACTGTAGTCCTTGAACAAGATCCTTTCTCATTTATTGAATGCCTTTAACAGAGACATCAAGGACACAACAGTAGGCACTCTGTCCCAGCGCATCACTAACCAGGTTCATGGACTTAAGGGACTCAACTCTAAGCTGCTTGACATCCGGTCCTACCTCGAGAGAGTGACAGCAGGTAAACTGCCCATCAACCACCAGATCATTTACCAACTTCAGGATGTCTTCAACCTACTTCCAGATGTAAATCTGCTGGTAAGCCCTTTTCATGATTTTGTGACATGCAAGCCTTGTATGGATTTTTTTTTCTAGTTTAATAAAGACTTTGTTTTATTTCAAGAACATGAGTCAACTAATCTTAAACCAATCAAATAGCAGGGCCAAATATGATTTATTAAGTGGTACTACTCTCCTCCTTCCCTTCATGGAATCTATTCATTCCTCTTGCCTCACCCACACATGTGCAACATCCCAAAATGACTCAGCCTTTACTGACAAGTGCCACACCACTTATAACTCCCTTGATATTTACAAGTCACACTGGGATAACTTCTAATTACCTCTAAGGGCTATCTCTGATGCTATTATATATAATCAATGATAATGATCAATGAAAGTTATCCTGATCGATTGCACAGCTTCAAGTTTTTCCCCTACAAACTTTGTGACTGCATATGGGTCCTTGAAAATCCTAACTTTTCACAGCTGTCATCCTGAGATACATCTCCACTCACTGACTAGGATCACTTCAGCAATTTGATGTATTCTTCCTCCTTTTCTTACTTTCAAACCCTCTTGGCTCCTCATTTGCATTTCCAATTTCACTCTCTGTCTCCGATGTAGTTCCTGCCATTTCGGTCTCCCTCCTCCCCCAGAACATTTTTTTTCTACCCACTCCTTATCAGCATATAGAGAGTTCTTTGCAAACCAGCATCTTCATTGTTCATAACTTGCTATCAAACAACTTATACATGCCATGAGGCTCTCAGTGAGGGGTCAGATTCTTTTGCAGTATGTTTTCAAAACATAGCTGACTCCTACCAACTTCTCTGAATCACTTATTCACTACATATATATTAATGGATGACTCCATCAGTAGCCATAATCTTGAGCAGTCTTGTCTCTGAAATGCTGTCAAAATGGCACAGGAGGGTGAATTGTGGAGAATCCTTGAATGTGAAAAATGTCTTCCTGGTTTTCCTATTGGTTGCATCATATTAAAAATGTGAAAAACAATGCCGCATTATACAGCTCTATATAGCGTTACTACTCATGTTTCCTAATACAGCTCAACATTTTGAATGCAATGACCAAATAGTGTCTTCTCTGTACAATGCAGCCTATTTACAATTGCATTCACAGATTATCTGCCAGTGATCTCACCGAAGAACAAAATCTCAGTGGTGTTTCATAGACACAGAAAAAGGCTGTGTGAAATGGCTGCAAATGGAATGTTGTCCCTACTATCTATCTATCTATCTGTCATCTGTTGAGATATATGTGGATCTTTACCCTTTAAGGTGGCTATTGAGTGCTTGCTTTGATCAGTTTGTCTTTGACAGTGTAAGTTTTGATGGAATGCATGTTTATCAGTTGCACTTCATGATTTCAGACAATCCAAACCCAAACCTTTATTGTCCTCACTTACCTAAAATGTAGGAACACTGCAAACAGAAAGCCAGTAACATTGTGATTTGCTTACCATGTAAAGCTGATATTACTTACCACCAGAGTATCAGCACCTTAATAGAAATAATCCCACATTTTGGCAAAATATGCATCAAATTTGTGGGGCTAAAGTCAGAGCTCGGTGGTTTTTCAGGATGCACAGAGTAGTAGTTCAACTGCCTGTATGTCAAACATGTCTGTATATAAGAGGTTCATCAAGAGGTTAATTGTGTGCCTCATCGCCCAACTGGGCCACTCCTGAATCTCACTGCCTCACAAATGACACTAAAACCATCATGTTATAAACGTTGCTTGAAGTGTTGGGGCACCCCTGTCTAATCCGAGGGATAGTTTTGCCTCATTAAATTTTCACTTGTCTGGTTCTTTTGTTATTTCCAAGATGTATGCCTGTGTAAGGAGTTGAGTTTTCTTGATGCTAAGTTTAATGTTTTCATTGCAGGAGTTCACTAAAGCCTTCTACCTGAAGACCAATGACCAGATGCTGGTGGTTTACCTGGCATCTCTCATCCGCTCAGTAGTGGCTCTGCACAACCTGATCAACAACAAGATTTCCAACCGAGATGCAGAAAGGAAAGAGGGACAGGAGAAGGAAGAAGGCAAGAAAGAGAAGAAAGATGATAAGGAGAAGAAGGATGAGAAAAACAAGGAAAAGGAGAAGGGGGATGTCGCCAAGAAAGATGAGAAGAAGAAGAAATAAGTTCTTTTGGCTAGGCTGTCACTCAAATCATACCCTCTTCATGCTGATGGTGCTCCACTTTAAGTCCTGAGTACAGCTTATTATATGGGTCTAAAGCTAAAAGTAGACCTCTATATGGAGAGCGGTGTCACTTGAGATTTGGCCTCACGGCACTCGAGACTTTCAGTGTTGTACGGAGGATGAGATGATGTTTGTCTCTTGGTTTCTTGACTAAAAGAACATGTATATTCTGTTTTCACCTTTTGCTCCTGGTGTTGTAAAACACCTTGTTTTGCTGTTTTGTAAGTTGGAGAAGTTTCTTTATCACATTAAATTGGGATTATATGAAATGTTTTTCAGTTTATCTGTCTCAACTATGCTGGGGCAACATACATCGAGAGGTAGGGTGGTCATCAAGTAATCATAAGATTGATGGTTTGATCCCTGGTTCTTGCAGAAAGCATATGGAGGTGTCCTTGAGTGAGATGGTCAACCCCGAAATGGTCTGTTGACCAGTCCAGTGTGTTTCCTCTTCTTTCCCTCAATGAGTTCAGGGATAGGCTCCAACATGGGTCCATGACTGGACTTCAGTAAGCAGTTGATAATGGATATCTTATAAGAACTTTGTTTTACCAACACATGAATTAGAATAAGGATTAAATATAGACATCTAAGTATAAGTAAATTCACACCAACAGCCTGACAGAGCTATGGATTAAGGATGGAGTCCTGAGTGAGATGCAGCAGAACTTGATCCAGTTAGGGGTTCAGTGTCTTGATCAGGGACACCCCAACATGCTTTTTGCAGGGGCCAGGGATAAAAACATCAATCTGATAACTTGACAAAGCCCATACCTCCTGAGCCAAGCTGCCCCAGTAATCAGGTATCACAGAGGGTCTCTTAGGAAAGGATGGGTAAGACTAATCAGTGTAATCGAGGGGTCGCAGAATGACGGAGTCGATAAGGACTTTAAAAAAAAAGTTACGCCACAATTCAGGCTCTGCACATATTATCAACGATGTCACGACAATAATGTAAAAAAAGCACTGCTGAAGGCCTGTTTCCCTTCGGGTTAATCAGATTATTGGGAAGGTAAACTGGATTCTGACGTCAGAGTTTAAACCCAACACACACGCAGAGAGAGAGAGAGAGAGAGAGAGAGAGAGAGAGAGAGAGAGAGAGAGAGAGAGAGCATCGCCTGTAGTACATACCCACGAAGAAGATCTCTGTCGACAGGTGCACATCGACGTGAAGACCGCCAGCAACACGTTTTATTGATCGCTGAGGCTGGAGGACGATGACTCCTCAGATCTCGTCGTGAATGAACGGACTTCACGCTAGCATGGCTTCCTTTCTACGGGTAAGAATGGCGTTTGGATTAAACCGTTAACCTTCCTTAGGAGGGTTCAGACGTGATCCGTCCGTCTCAGGCTCTCCCTCTGGAAAATCTGTTGGACTAGTCTGCTAACTTGTCCTGTTAGGCAGGGTGTGGTTTCGGCTCTGCGCATTTTGGGGCTGCAGAGTGATCACAACATGCTATTCTGCGTTCAGGTGTGTTCGCTCCTGTCGGCTCCGGCGTACATTTAACAGCACCAGGCGTGTTATTGAACAGGTGGTCTTGATGCTCGCCGTTGCTAGGGCGAGGTTGAACTTCGCCATCTCGAAGTTGGACGTTTTCGTTGGGTGCCAAACGTTTGCATGGAGTTGACGGGATTGCCTCTCTGTTCCAGATTGCTGATGACGAGAAAGGCCACGAGTTGGACCTCTTCTGTGTCCCCAGACACTATGAGAAGGATCTGGACAGGGTCATCATCCCCCATGGACTGATCATGGACAGGTAAAAAAAAACAACATTTGAGACAAAACACC
>OMLC01095512.1:0-12738 GCA_900302585.1 Regalecus glesne | reverse complement strand
ATATGAGTTTCTTGGCAGATGATGTTTGCTTGAAGCATGAAACAGGCTTGTACTGCACAAGATTGAAAGAGATCACTTTAATTATCAGAGTATATTAGTTTCTCATAATTTGTCACTTTTATGCGTCTTTCATTGTCACATTTTGTATCTGGATTTTACATGTCTGTCATTTTTGTTCTCTGTTTTCTCTTGAAAGGGAGATGTTGACCTCAATAAGACTATCCAAGGATATGAAATGATAATTAATTCTTGTTTAGGTCAACATTAACCAGTTCCAACATGAAGTTTGTTTTATTTATTAATGTAATTGATTTTTGTCATTGTAGGGCTGCTCTTACACTTTGAAGACCCTGCACTTCAGCTCAGAGAACTATACTTCATAGACCCCCAGTGGCTGTGTAACATCATCTCACAGGTTGACAGAATCTCATCTTAGACACATAAATACACAAAATGTAGCCCCACAGATAATACTCGCATTCAAAAATATACAATCACAAATAACAATTTCTTTTGTCTAGAAATTGACATTGAAGAGTTGCGGCTTGTGGGAGCACCCCAAAGGTGTGGTACAACGCTCAGTAGTGGAAAAATTCCTGTCTGAGAGCAGGTGCTTCCCTAAGAACTATCTTACCCAGTTCTTCAAACTTCTAGAAAAGTTCCAGATTGCTTTGCCCTTTGGGGATGACCAACTCTTGGTACCTGGCAGGTAATTTATCAACGGCTAATCAAGAATTAAATCTGATTGAAGAAGTAGAAGCAATCTTATACCGCATTGATCAAATGCACCCTGATATAAACAAATGCATTTGCCAATTTCCTCCAAAGTTATTGAATTGTCCCTGAATTTTTCACCTCTTTAGTCTATCCAAACATCGACCAGTAATAGAGCTTCCTCACTGTGAGAATTCGGAGGTGATTGTGCGTCTGTACGAGATGCCCTACTTTCCTATGGGCTACTGGTCTCGCCAGATCAACCGTCTACTCGAGATCTCCTCTTGCTTACTCTGTGGCAAAGGTAATATTAGTCCTTCCCATTTTTTACACTTTGATTAAATGCCTTGCTAATTCTTACACTCACTACGTGTTGTGTCTGCTACCGTTTATCCGATGTATTGTACATATAATGCGATGTCCATTTTAATGTACGTTACAATATGTCTGGAGCTAAATATTGCTTATTTATACAGTCATTGCCAATAAAATTTCTTTACTGCAGTTAAGCTGACAGACTGCAGATTATTTACTGAAGTATAAAATTGATATTATGAACTAATGCTATTGCTTGCTAGAGCCTTTACTGTGATCCATAAAGTATGCTGTCGTTTTTTGAATGTGAAATGCCATGGGCATCATTTATTGTGAAGATCTAAATGAACATTAACGTGGAGTTAGTGATATTAGTACTATCAAAGTTAATTGATACATAGTTCACAATATCACATATGACGTACAATAGAAGAAATATATGCTAACTCACACACTCGACAAAAAATGGTCTCCAGTCCAATAACATTGTGGTTCTCAGCTCCAGACTTCTGGAACCTCAATACTGGTGGTTTTGTACTCCATCAGGTATTTACTTGTGTCAACTTGTACTAGGTCTAAAATCTTGAATTAACAGCTGGGTAGTGGGCAGAATAGAAAACCAGCACTGGGCACTATGGTGCATAAGAAAAAATATGCATCTTCTGCCTTTTTGCTTGTATCTATGCATTACTTAATAATCCAGTGGTGAATGTAATATCTTGGGTTTTGTGTGATCTAGAAAAAGTGCTGCGTCCCAATCGCATATATTGGAGGAGGGGTATATATCTCAGTTGGTCTCCTGAGGCCTACTGTCTGGTGGAGGCTGCTTCTGTGGAGAGCAACCCAGCCAGCTTTGTCAAGATTACTGTGCCCTGTTCACGCAAAGGTATCCTGAAAGACTGTGGTGTTGGTTTTACCATATATATTCAAGAAAAACTGATCAAACAATGTATGCTCTTTTTCCACCATCTCATTATGGAAATGGACTACAGTAAAGCCTTAAAGAATTATGATGGTATTCTTATATTTTTACATCACTTTACTATATGGATACTATAGCTATTACTCTATAGATTACTATAATATTTCCTGTGGTTTTACCTCACATTACTACACAACTACTATAGTATTTCTATAATGTAGAAAGCTTTCTGAGTAGTTCCATAATACTACTAATTGCTATAGAAATGCTGTAGTAAATAGGTTCATACAGTTTTGTGATGGCAAACAAGCAGTAAATACCATGGTTTTGTTATTTAGTTCATTTTCATATGGAAGTCAGTCATATGGGCTTCACATGAACCTCACTAAAGTGCATAAGAACCCTGCTCAGAGGTACTTTGATACAGCTGTGTTGCCCATTAACTATGCTTGTACACATTTTTCATAGATCCTCACTGGTAACAGACGTATAGCAAGCCTACTTTTCTAATCTATAGAATACCGACAGTTTATAATATTTTCATTGTGACATTATGCATGCTCAATAGTCCAGGTAAGGAAATCACAAAAAAGTTTAATTAGTTCATTAAAATGTGTTCAATAAATGCTGTAGCTTGACGAACTGATTGAACTTTTTTGTGATTTTCACTGTAAATGAATTTATGAAGTAGATCAGGCTTTGTATTCAGAATTGAATTGTTCATACTAATAATAAGATAATTACATTACATTACAGGTATTTAGCAGACGCTCTTATCCAGAGCGACGTACAACAAGGTCAGAGCTAAGACTATAGTGCCTATAGATTGATAAAGAGAAACAGGATTATGATGATGATAGGGATCAAGACAGATCTGATGTTCAGAGTGGATAAGGGTTAATAACATGAATATTTTTTGTGAATTATGGTGTCGATAACAAATATAGTGATGATAATAGGGATGGTGAGTATGAAAAGTCTTCTCAAGTTTATGTTTATAAACTTTAAATTGCAAGTCACTGCCTTCTTTCACTTCTAGGTCGAGTGTTGCTGGGCCAGGTGGTGGACCACATTGACTCTTTACTTGAAGAATGGTTTCCTGGTTTACTCAATACTGACATGCATGGTAGGGGTGAGGCCCTACTTAAGAGGTGGGCCCTCTACAGTTTCGAGGATGGTCAAGAGTGGAGCAAGATTTTATTGGAAGACCTCTTTACCCATTTTGACAATGGTCAGTTCTGAAAAGACTTGCTTAATTATTACCTGTTAAGCTGACCATCATTTCAGAAAATGCATCATTGCTTTAATCATCCAAAAAGTTAAACACTAGAGACTTTTACTGTACGTATTCTAAATGTTCTATGTTTAGTATTTTGCCTTACCTGAAGCATAATATAACTAGTTGATATCAGTGGGAGATACTGACTGAGATTGATGAAATAAATTAAAGACATGCAGCTCCCAGATTTCCACATTTCATAACTCAAGTAATGGACTGGCTGAGCGTTTGATGTTTTCATGCCTTGCTCACCAAAATACTTTGATCACTTTTTTAGTCCTTGGAGAACTTTTCAGTGATTGCAGACATTATCTACTGTTGCAGTTTGCTCACTACTCTTCATAGTAGTAGGATGGGTCAAATACAGAGAATTGATCTCCCCACCGGGATAGCTAAATTATTGCCATTCATGATTCTTTCAATAATCATGTCATTATCACTCACAGATTTTCTATTGGTGAATCCAGAGGATCCTCGATGCACACTGCCAATCTCTCAGATTGCCCCTGACTTGATATTGAGTGATCAGCCTGCTGGGACCATTTTGGATAGTGAAGAGCTTGAGGTGGACCTCTGTAAGGAGAATCGACTGGGTAAGTCACGATTAATCCCCTTGTTGTGGGGGTGGACATGGAGTTCGATGGAGCTTGGGGGATTAAGGTCGGGTGCTGACACCCTGCTGACACCCTGCAGTGGGTTCGAACTCGCAGCTTCTGGTTCATCAGTTCCCGAAACGTGCACTCTACCACTTAGCTACCATGGCCCCTTTTTTCCATAATTAGGACATACTTTAATAAATATTTAAATGTACACCTTTAGGGGCCAAGTAGCTCAGTGGTTTGATAAGTAAATAATATTATTTTCTGTCAGGAAGTACCAATGAAACAATATAGGAAATATAAAACATTGATGTCCATTGTATCTACCCTTGTTTCTCGTCTTTCTTCCGCACTGTGTTTTTTCATTCATACCTGCACTTTCTTTTTGCTCTTTTGCTGGTATTTTATTGCAATTTTTTTACACAATTTAGTCTAAACATGCTACACTTTTAATACATTTTGTGTGCACATTACTTACAGGTGGTGGTGGTTTTGGCACTGTCTATCGGGGTGTCTATAAAAATGAAGAGGTAGCAGTGAAGATATTCAACAAGCATGCATCTGACTTGTATGTCCACAGGCTCCTTCGACAGGTACTGTTTTATTGGAGGGTCTTACTAATATGATATACATTGAATTGGTTGGAAGCCCTCAAATTATTATAGTGACTCCAACCTGTGTGTGTATGTTGTTGTTGTTGTTGAATCTCATCATACCTCCAACATTTATTTTACCAGGCATGTGCACACAAAAAGCCCAATTGATAGGGGTTTTTTTTAGGGGGGGGGTATAACCTTATACATTTATACCTTGTAGCTGCCCAGTACAACCATAGTCTTGAGCTGTTAATTAATCAATGTTTGAGTTTCCCTGGTCTTGATTTCCTCGCAGATGTTTTCTAACCTTCCAGCTTTGAGTTCACAACAACATATGTCATATCTCCATCCCATGTTGCCCCTCCACTCCTGCTATCTTCTGGTTCTTGTTTTCAGGAGTTGGCAGTGCTGGGTCGTCTTCATCACCCAAGTCTGGTGGGTCTGTTGGCTGCTGGGCCAGTGCCCCAGGTCCTGGTCATGGAGCTAGCACCACGGGGCTCGCTGGACTCTCTTTTTGAACATGAGAATGGCAGCCTCAACCGTAAGCTTCAGCACAGGATAGCCCTGCAGGTGGCTGACGGACTCAGGTACAGCAATGTATTATACTTAAACAGGATTATACTCAGAGGGATTACAATAATCAAATGACAAAAAAAAGTTGTTGTCAGTATTAAAAAAAGTCGCTTAATCTGATTGCAGCTTAAAAAAGGAGTGTGAAAGGAGTGTGGAATAATATATTTTGCTCCGACCATTAATAGTATATGGCATTAGGCCAAATTGCCAAGAATTTTCCAAGATAATCATAAATCTATGATTGATTTAATTTTGAAAGGAAACATATAATAATCTGTGCCCATGTCTTGATGCATGCTGATGTAAGTATTCCAATGAATACATTGAAAAAGACATTAAAAAAATATTTGATGAAACTTTAATTTAATCTGTTTTAGATGTTTGCCGTGAGGTAGATTAGATATTTGGTATCTCACACTTACTGAAAGATGAATTTGATAGTTTTCAAGTCTTAAAAAGATTGGGGATCATGAAAAACAAGTGGAAACAGTGGGAAAAGTAGCCCCAATAGACATATAGTCTTGAGTTGCATTTATTATTGAAAATAACTATTGCCATTTTAAATATTGTAATATACATTATGGTAAAAAATAATAATCTTCCATCCATCCATCCATCGTCAACCGCTTATCCGAAATTTGGTCGCGGGGGCACTGGAGCCTATCTCCGTGAAAGGCGGGGTACACCCTTTATAGGTCGCCAGTCTATCACAGGGCAGAGCAGTTAGGGGAACAGTGTCTTGATCAAGGACACCTCGACACGCTTCTCTGGGATCAAACTTGGAACCTTCCGATCGCCAGGTGACCGCTCTACCCACTAAGTCATGCCGCCCCAAAAATAATCATCTGTGAATGATAATCTTTTTTTTTAATTGTAAATTTGGATTAAATAAGAACTCCTGAGTTGGAGGTTACTAGAAACTGCTTTCTATTGTCTCTGTATAAGAGCAGGTACCTCCACTCATCTATGATCATCTACCGTGACCTGAAGCCCCACAATGTGCTGCTCTTCAACCTGAAGACCAACTCTGAAATCATCGCCAAGATCACTGACTATGGCATCGCCCAGTACTGCTGCAGCATGGGTGTGCGGAGTTCCGAGGGCACACCAGGTTAAAACCAATTTCAGTCCACCTCAATACCACACTACTTTTGTGGTGTACAACCTCACTCCAAGTGACAAAGGGTTCATATATTTCCTGACATCTAGAAACCATCTCTTCAGTGTAATACATTCTCACATTTAACACATTTAACTCTTTTTTTCCCTGAGTCATGATATTTTGATCACAGCATAGCACATAATATTAGATTTTGGAAAATTTTGTTGTCCTGTGGTAATACATGTATGACTACAACAACAAAAGTTCAGGCTGAAAATCAGTGGCAATAAAACAACAGTTTTGATTTTACTTGAATGTCAATAACAAAAACATTAATATAAGCTCCGACCTTACCTGACCATCTCACACTAACTAATAACAGGGCTACCCACCGATCAAGTTAAAATTAATTATTTGAATAAGATACTGACTGGTCTTCTCAAAATCTGTGTGCAGGATTTCGAGCACCAGAGGTGGCCAGGGGCAATGTGATCTACAACCATCAGGCTGACGTGTTCTCCTTTGGTCTGCTCCTCTATGATCTGCTTACTTGTGGTGAGCGCATCTCAGATGGCATGAAGTTCCCCAGCGAATTTGATGAGATTGCCGTTCAGGGGAAATTACCAGGTAACATTCGAAATATTGCTTTCTGAAATGTGATGAAACCATTAAAAACCTGATGCTTTATAAGAACAAGTCCATTTACCATTATGTTTCCCATACATGCACAAGATCTACATACATATGTATGTATATGACAGAACTTAATATACCCACTGTCACTCAAAAGCTATTATAATCTATTCTTCTGTTTTAATACTTTTTCCAATTGTTGATTCCTCATGGAATACAAGGAAGAGTTATGTTGCCCTCCAAATTCACTCACTGCATTTATTTCTTCTCTATCTTTTTTTATACAATAGCTATGACTATTGTACTAAAAATGTCTTTAAATTGTATTTTTGATGAGTTTTGAATTTTTTTTAAAAAGGCACCATAACATCTATCATATCGGAATTTTCAACACTAATATCTTGGGTTTCCCTAAGTAAAATCTTAACACTTTGAAAGTTCTTCACCCTCATTTGTCAGGGTTTTAGGTATAAAATACTAAGTGCTCTCGGCCTAATTTAATGAAATTATCATGAATAAAGTCAAAAGGAATTTTATCAGTGCTTTACATCAGTGTCTATCCAGTTGTCTGCTATTTTTATAAAACAATTTGTTTCTTGCAGTAGCTGTTAATGTAGATATGACCTACTTCTTTAAATGTATAATTTAGGGTCATCATACATTGAGATTTAGAAAAATTAAAAACACTTGATTTTAGGAAGTCAGTAACTAGTTTGCCTTTTTCACAGATCCAGTGGAGCACTATGGATGCTCCCCATGGCCAGGTTTCCAGGCCCTCATGAAGGAGTGTTTGAAGGAGAGTCCACAGGATAGGCCAACATCTGTTCAGGTAGTGAGCTTGTTTCTTTCAAATTTATTGTAGCACAACTATTTGGAGAGCTGACCATTAGAGAGCTGACAGGGCAGATGAGAATTTATTGGTGAATTTTTAAAGTTGACATAATGACCATCTTAATTTATCTAGAGGGAGCATTAACTTTAGTGGTAAACCAGGACATTTTAACAATTAATGATCTGAGAATGCTTTGTCTACCCTGTCTGGCCTATGTCACATATAACAGACCATGTGTTTAGAGGACTTAGTTTTTCCTTCTTTGATTTTCATGGCCGTACCTTAACTGAGGGTTTTAATGTCCTTTGTGTACAGAGCAAGTCTCATAACCCGAGTTCACATGAAACAAGTTTTTTTATAAAATCAGCAGTATGTCATCATTATCACATTATAATTATGTTTAGGTCTTTGAGAGGCTGAACTCTGGGGAGATGTTATGCCTGATGAGGGAGCTTGTGGTTCCCGGGGCTCCCAGCGCTGAATGTTTTGCGGTGGGCCATGGCAGCAGTGAAGGTCGGTACTCCAGCCCCAGGGCCTGGCTGGGTGGGGGCAGCACCACCCAGAAACTTGGCTCTGTGACAGTGGTGGACTTGGACACTGACACTGTTACTACACAGGTAGTTTGCAGCACTCAAAGCCTTATTCTATGTAATATTTCCAAACATTTCATCAACCATCTGTTCATCATGCTGTTATTTTTATGCCCATGGGTTCAGATACATGAAAAACTGAGAGCAGTGTTCTGGCTATAAGTGGCTAGAGATAAACAAGACTATGTTGTTGTTTTTTTGTTGTTTTTAAAACCATCTACTGGTATGAAATACAGACATCAGTTCATAAGCAACTGAATACGTGACGACTGGGTGTCATCCTCTGTCTTTGTAGCTCTGTGGATAGTGTATAGAATTAATCCTACCAGAACTACTGCTTTCATTCCCTTTTTCAAAATTATTTCTCCCCTCTAAACAGGAGATTGACACCAGTCCTGTCCTATGCCTGGTCGAGGCCTGCGATTGGGTGGTGGCTGGAACCCAGTCTGGTTCCATATTGATCATCAACAGTCGGGACATATCAACATGGCATCACCTGCAGAGTGTCACTGACGCAGTTACATCACTGTTCTTTCACACATTTCCTCGTCACACGTAGGTGTCTTTATACAAGCTGCTTAACACTAGCAGTTTCTAATCAATTTGGGGGGGTGTGGATATTTCTTTTTTATCAGACAGTTATTTTCATCCAACGTTGATGATCCATGATGCAAAAACTCCTCTTTTAGGTCTAATTGATGCTCATTGATATAATTTACATTTTTTTTAGGAATAGGAGGCTAGAGAAATTTAGGAAGGCCATTTCATTTTATTGGATCACATTAGAGTGAGAAGTATCACCAGAGCCTTTTGCTGCCTTCTATTTACCATTTCCAAACTGGGCCAAATCAGAGTGAGATGGTACAGTCATAGACTAGGTTGAATGTGTATTATTATAGCTGCATAGATAAGCAAGGCTCAAATAAGAAGTTATTTTTTATGAATATGCAATAAGCCATTGAATATTCCATTTGAATTGTTGTTCATTCATTTCAGGCAAAGGAGGAATTACTTGTTGGTTGGAACAGCAGATGGTGTTCTTACCGTTTATGAGGACTCTGCCCTAATTGTAAGTAAAGGAATGTAACATCCAAAATTAATATATCAATAGATTTTCAGTCCATACTTTGACATGGTTCATATAAACATTGAAATTTAATTTTGATGTTTAAGAATCAGTCCTGGGGCCGTTCATGCTAAAAATGTATGACGAATTTTTATGTCACAATTAGTCCCCAAGTTATGGGGATGGACACAGACTTAGATGGAGCTTTGGGAATTGAGGTTGATTGCCCCTGAAGTGGATTCAAACCCACTGCCTCTGGCTAGTCACTTCCTGAAGTGAGTGCGCTGACCACTGAGCTACCGTAGTCCTTATTCATGCTAGAAATGTGATGTGAAAAACCCTAGTTTAGAGTAGTGTTTCCATTTCTATGTTTTGATCAGAAATTATGATCTAACAAGTTCAGAAAACCATATATATTGTCTTTCCTGATCCCTGCATGATCAATCATCCAGGGAAGTGGAATCACAAAAAAATTGTGTCAGTTCGTCTGGACATAAAGATGAACCGATTCACCTTTATTTGTCATAGATATGGTTATTTTTTCTTGTTATTGCAAGGGGCTTGTACACACTGACAGAATCGTGTCTGCCAAATGAATAATGATGTAACAAGATTGAAAAATGGCTTTGGACATATAAAAAGGTGTAACAAAAGCCTGTCCACAGGACGGCGACGCAGTGGTCAGTACTGTTACCTCACAAAAAGAAGGTCCAGGTTCAAATCCCACACCAATTCCTTTCTGTGTGAATTTGGTGTGTTTTTCTCATGTCTGGGTGGGTTTTCATCCAGAAGATGATTCAATTTCCTCCCACCATCAAAAAAGATAAATGCTGGGACTGCAGGTGTGAATTAGCTTGAAGCTATAATCTGGTGGTAAATGTGATGCATTCAGTGCAAAGTGCTGAGAGTGGTCGTCAGTCTAAAAAGCGCTATATAAAAACAAGTCCATTTACACTTTATTTACATTCTGCAATGCATCAAATGGTGACATTAATGTAAAAAACTCCACATGGTCCCTTATAAAATGAGCATGTGTCTAGCTTGACCATTGTGACCATTACATAATACGATGATTAATGCCTGGTCTATTTCTAGTTTTTATTTTGCTTTGCTTTATAGTTATATGTAATCAGAGCTAGTGCTTGTCCTACAAATGCTATTGATTAGTCTCACCTGGGATCCCATAACAGCTTCTTGGTAACTTAATTTACTTTCCATGTCACTCTTCCATATAAGGACAACGGCCAGCCCGTCAAAACCCTCACCATAGGGAATGTCAACACCCCGGTCGTATGTCTTGGACAATCAATACACTCACTGGACAGGCGCACAGTGTGGGCAGGATGTGGAACCAGGATCCTCTCATTCACTGCGGAATATGACGTGTTGCGGACAATCGACACAAGGCCTAACCTCATCTTCCAGTGAGTTCATGTTGTGGCATCAAGAAGCAGCTCGAGGTTATAGTTTAGAGAAGCTGAATTATGACTCTAACTGGCAAGTCTAGTAGTTAAAATCTGAATGGGAAGTTAAGGGCCACCAAAGCTCAGGAAGTAGAGTGATTTTCTTGTAATCGGAGCTTGGCAGTTCAATCCCTGGCCCGTGCAGAAGGCGTGTCAAGTTATCATTGAGCAAGACATTGAAACCCTAACTGCTTGCTGAATCCCATGCTGCGGTTGTGCTCACTGTACAATAGGATGGGTTAAACCTGGAGAATAAATTCCATGAGCTTTGGTTATGTGGCAAATGGAACAATCAATCAGTCAATAGTTTGTAGCACTCATTTACTTATTGACCACTTTAAGAGTAACTTTGGATTTGAACTGGGCAGTTATTAAAGACCATGCAGACTCGACAAAACCTATCTCTGATTAAATAACAAATTAGATAAGATATTCCTTCTTTACTCCAACTATGGCAAATTTGCAATTAAAAGCAATATGAAAAGAGAGAGGTCCACTTTTACATGTCAGGATTAGTCCCCACATTGTGGGATTGGAAACAATGTATGACAAGTTTTACAAACTGATTGTATGCTCCGAACATACATTAAAAATAGGTTTTGACAGGGGCCTCTGGTGGCGAAGGGGGTTGAGGCACCTATGTTCAGTGCATCTCTGCGTCATGCATTTGGGTGTTTGCATTCCCTGCTAGGCTGTCTCCAATCACGGCTGGAGGTCCATAGTCAGTGGGGCATCACTGGCTAAGCCTCACATGGGTATGGGGTTAGGTTGGATAATGTATTCTGGGTTCAATAGTGTCCCCCTCTGGGTCGACCGGGCACTCATGGCTAAGTGAACGGAAAGTATTCTCGCGTCGTTCTCCTCCGACGGCCAAGCACTGGGCATCCCTGCAAGACTGTGATGTGAAAAATAGTGAGGGCTAGTCATCACGTGACTTGGAGGAGACACGTGCTACGACTTCCCCCTTCCTGTCGACATTCTGGAGGGGTATCAAAGTGACTGACCCAGCGGTAGGTATCTTGGGCAATTCGAGTGGGGAAAAAAGGGGATAATTATTTTAAAGAAGAAAAAAGAAAAAATGGTTTCGTGCAAGCAACACATAAGATTGAAGCTGGGTTGTATCTGAACTGAAAATGATACATTTTCTGTTCAGGATATTTTTATCTGTACCTCATCATATAAGCTGAGCAATGGATAAATAATTTGTGTGGGTGTCCAGTTTTGAGGTAGAACAAGGTTACTTGTTGAGCTTGGGTGTGGTATTAAATGCTAAAAGGAGTGGAATTTGCAAATGAATTGAAGTTGAAGTCATCATTTGTGTGTGTGCGCGTGTGTGTGTGTGTGCGCATGTTTATGTGTGACCTCTCCAGACAGCAGCGATCAGTGACCTGTGAGGCTTGTGTTTCTCGTATGGTGGTTGATAAACACGTGTACCTCAGCAAGGCTCAGGGACACATCCTAGAGGTGTGGGACAAGAAGACTGAAAGGATGGTGGACCGTATTGACTGCGCCCAGCTGATAAGGTACACACACACTGATGAGAGTTGTTACATTCTGAGGACAATAAAGCTTATTATGTTAAAAATAATTTCTGCATAAAATTTGTGTAATTGAATCCTTTTACACAGATTTTATAATTTCGATCAATGAATTTCCATAGTGCTTCGTGAATCCTAAAAGATGCCTACAGCTATAAGTAATATGGTAGATCAAAACTAAATGACTGTTCATGATCATTTACACACAACAAAGGATATCATGTCACTCTTATGGAGAAAAATGGCCTGTTGTGGTCCCAACCTAGTCATGTCCGTCAATAACATCATTATTCACAAAGTTGGAATACATACAAAAACAGGAGGTCTCGATGTATGGTCATTGATCCAGGTAAAGGAATCGCACAAAAATGATTTGGTTGGAGTTGGGTGGCTGACTTGTACTAGTTCCTGTCAGTTTGTGGCGTTTTTCATATCTTTAATAGCGAGTTGTTTCTTACTCGGGCCATTATGCTGACAGCAGTTATTCATTTGGCAGCGCACCCCAAGTGTATTGTG
>OMLC01095509.1:0-12513 GCA_900302585.1 Regalecus glesne | reverse complement strand
ATGCAACAAGTGGACTTAGTTAGCGGCAGGGGCAGAAAGGATATGGAATGCCACTTTATCAGGTCATTGTATTCCTACAATGAAATGCATCCTCTGCATTTAACCCATCCTACTGTGTAGCAGCAATAGACAGCTGCAGTGCAAGGAGAGCTGTTAGGAGTTCAGGGTCTTGCTCAAGGCCACTACAACACACTTTCTGAAGGAGCCAGAGATCAAACCAGTGACGTCCTGAATACTTGATGACCCGCTCGACCTCCTCAGCCATGCTATGCTGAATGATGGGCATAGAGAGAAAAAAGAATGCAAGTATGTGATGTAAAGAGAAATAGGGAAGGTCAAAATAGTCCAATCGGGTCATCTGGATATATGTTTAAAGCAAGAACATGAGTACGTTTCAACATTCGAGTGAATCTCTTCCTCAGCTTTCTGTCCAATATGTGAACCACCCAGCTCCCTTTTAAAGGAACAGAGCTGTAAATGGGAAGGCTGGAAATAGAGAGAGAGAGAGAGAGAGAGAGAGAGAGAGAGAGAGAGGTTGAGCGAGTGAGAGAGAAAGAGAGAGGGAAAGAGAGAGAGAGAGAGATGAGCAAGTGTTAACAATAACAGAGATGCAGAGTGATTGAGAGGTATATTTAGACACTGGAGAACGATTGAGCAGTGAGCCAGAGGGAAAAAAGGGAAGTATTGTCATCCACTGGGGATATGGCTGCTCGCCTTCAGGGGCTGTAAACAGGCATGAGTCCCTGGTGCTTTCTGCCTGAGTGGCTGCACTGATTGGCAAAACTGCCCATCACACAGCCTGCTGCTCGTCCTTAACCGTAAATAAGTAGGGACCTCAGAAATCTGCCTGACCATCAATTCTCTGTTTAACATGCACTTCAACCATGGTCGATGTCTACTCCAGGGAGACAACTTGGCCTTCCCCTAGCTTATTTTCACTTATCAGAGCCCACACACACACACACACACACACTGCACCATACTCCCAAAGAGCTCTTGCTTTATTTGTTCTCTCTGTGGAGCTTTACAAATATGGAATGGATATTTGTTTGCTCATTTCTACACGATTATTCTTTCACTTTGACTGCTTAGGGTGACTAATTAGAGTAAAGCAAATATGCAAAGTGAGCTTTTAGAGGTAACAGCAGCCGAGCACAGAGAAAGTAAATGATAGAGAGAGAGAGAAGTGGAAACATAATGAAAACCACAGCTGTTAGTGGCTTGATGGAGTTTGGATCGTAACTGAAAGGGATATCTTCTAGAGGAGAACCGATTGTCTCTTGGTACACACAACTACAGTAAGCCTGAAGGAGCTGGACTTTAAATAATCTTTTCTTATACTGAATCACAGTTTTACGTATCCATCCATCCATCCATTGTCAACTGCTTATCCGAAATCGGGTCGCGGGGGAACTGGAGCCTATCTCCGTTCTCATTGGGCGAGAGGCGGGGTACACACTGTATAGGTCGCCAGTCTATCACATGGCAGAGCAGTTAGGGGAACCGTGTCTTGCTCAAGGACACCTCGACACGCTTCTCTGCAGGACTGGAGATCGAACCTGCAACCTTCCGATCACGAGGCGACCACTCTACCCACTGAGCCATGCCGCCCCTTTAGTTTTACGTATGTATCAGTTAAATCATTCGAGGAAGGTAATTTCAGAGAGTTCCACATGGCTGACTGAGACAACAAGTGCTGCATCCCTGGGAGTTTCCATCACCCAAGGCCTTGCTATGTATTGCCAATGACTCTCCATTGCTGTTTTGATTACCACAGTCACACCCATCCTATATCTGACAAACAAGGGTCAGATAACTGCATCGCTTATTAAAAAGGTAAATTTTCCCATGTCACAAATAGTTAAAGGAGTGGCAAGGAGTGGGATGGCATAACTCAGTGGGTAGAGCGGTCGTCTGGCAATCGGAAGGTTACAGGATCGATCCCCGGTCCTGCATATAGCATGTCGAGGTGTCTTTGAGCAAGACACTTAACCCCTAACTGCTCCCTGAGCACCATATGTTGGCAGCTCACTGCTCCTATACAATAGGTTGGGTCAAAAATGCAGAGAAACCCAAATTTCCCCTTGCGGGATCATTATTATAACTATTATTATTATTATTATTATTATTATTATTATTATTATTATTATAGCTTAACAGGAAAAGCAGTTGTCTAGTAATCAGAAAACTAGTAGTTTGATTCTCGGTTCCTTCAGAAAGTCTGTTGAAGAATCCTTGAGCAAGACACTGAACCCCTAACTGCTCAAGCCCTGCGATGGAATGACAACCTATTCAGGAGGCTTCCCTACCTTACACCCAATGAGCACTGGCAAAGGCTCCACCGTGACTCCGCAATCCAACTTTGGATAAGCAGTTGATGGTGAATGGATGGATTAGCCCTCATGTTGTGGGGGTGGATGTGGACCTAGATGGAGTGTGGAATGATTAAGGCTGGATACCCTTCCTAACGTTTTACAGTGGGATCTAACATGTGATGCCTAGCTTGCCATTTGATGATGTAGGCACTCTACCATGACCTATAGTGCCCACCATATCTCTTAGAAATGCCTCAAAAATCCATTTTACAGCCATGTGAGTGGCTGTGAAAGGGACTGTGACTAGTCTTTCCCTAATGACACTGATAAAGTAATGGATGTCTAAAAATATATGCCATTTAGTGACCACAAGAAGTTCAAAGGAAAGGAGGGAAAGGAAAGCCACTTTATTTGGTGATTGTATTCCTACCATGAAATGTGTTCTCTACATTTAACCCATCCTACTGTGCAGGAACAGTGGTTATAATATACAGAGAAGATAAAATTATTGTTCATGGTTATTGCAAAAACAACCAGTTTACAAATGATGTCTCTAGCAATTTATGCATGAAATACTGTATTTGTTAGGTAATCCATCCATTCATCCATCCATCCATCCATCATCAACCACTTATCCGAAATAGGGTCGCGGGGTAACTGGAGCCTATCTCAGTTCTCATTGGGTGAAATATGGGGTACACCCTGTATAGGTCGCCAGTCTATCACAGGGCAGATCAGTTAGGGGAACAGTGTCTTGCTCAAGGACACCTCAACACACTTCTCTACCGGTGCAGGGATCGAACCTGCAACCTTCTGATTGCCTGACGACCGCTCTACCCACTGAGCCATGCCACTGCTATTTGTTAGGTTATCCATGATAAAAATATTAACTCTCAATACAATGAAAATGTTAAAGTCATGCTAAAGATCATGGTTAATATTTCAGAGGAAAAAAAAGATTTCCTGGATGGAAATTGCAAACCTTCTTTATAAATGGTCTTTTGTAGCTGCCTATCCCAGCAGGCATTGCCTAGATGGCAATGAGACACCCACTAAATACATATAATCACTTTAAAGTGATCATTTTAGTGAGTCTCACTGAAACAAATGTTTGTTAAGACACTATTGTTCACTGAATGAGGTAAAACAATGAGGATTCAACCTATTGGACATATACGAAAGCCCTTGCTTTTGCAATGATATTGAGAAATACAAACGTGGGGACATCAACACCAAAAATCCTAAACCTTGCCAAGGTATGTGATGTGTTTGATGTCGCCCTGCCGCAGGCTGTCCACCAGAGAGGTCAAGTGGGACAAACACTTTGTATTTTAATGTTCTAATGTGCAAACTAGACAGATGACTCCTGGCAAGTCTGTGCCATAAAAAATACACAATCACAATCTTTGAGATAATAATAATGATTAGAATATTAATAATGATCATTACAAAAATCTCCTTTTTAGGGAAAGTGTAGATTAATTAACATTTAATGAAAAAAAAAGATTCCCTTATCAGTCCCGCAAAGGGAAATTTGGATTTCTCTGCATTTTTGACCCGACCTATTGTATAGGAGCAGTGAGCTGCCAACATGTGGCGCTCGGGGAGCAGTTAGGGGTTCAGTGACTTGCTCAAGGACACCTCGACATGCTGTATGCTGGACAGGGGATCGGTCCTGCAACCTTCCGATTGCCAGACGACCGCTCTACCCACTGAGCTATGCCGCCCTTTAGGATGTAAATATGCCAGATTTAGCCACCAGATTAATATGTAGCTTTTTTCCCAAGCAATTAAGTGTTCAGTTGTCTTGTTCAAGGAGAGTTTTACACGGCCTCTGAAGGAACCAGGCATCGAACCACCAATCTTACAATTACTGGACAACTGCCATGCCTCCCGAGCTATTCTCCCCATACCGGTTGTCAGTTTGCAAATTTCTCCTTATCTTGTGTTTAAGGGAGATTATTTAAGTATATCTAAATCATGTTAATATGGTGATACAAGTTTTTTTCCTCAAAATAATTTTTATTAACCATTTATGTTAGAGAAATTTGAATTCAAAGTGGTCTGGATTCAAACACAACAGCAGGTGTAACATTAGAATATACAACTTAGCAGCCAATTTAAAGTTTGATTTGGATCTTAAAATAATTGGCTGCTAATGCAAACATTCCCATGTGGGTCCTGCTGTTGTGTTTGCACCTCTGTATTCAGTTACATACAGAGGGATGGGGCTCGAACCCAGCACCTCTCTGCTGTGAGGCACGAGAGTTAACCACTCTATATTGTAATACAATTTAGATTAATAGATATTTAATAGAATAATGAATAATGAAAATATATTCTCTCTTGCTTAATCAACCACCACTTGCCGTCCAACATTCAAGATCGTTCATCTGCACTTGGTATTCAGAACATACTTACACAATTTCCTTAAATGTACAAGGACAAAATGGAATGGTGTAAGACGAGGTAGTGTCATTATAGAGTCTTGCATGTAGAGTCTTCTGAAATAGTTTGGCTTACTCAGAGCTGCAAGGGGCCCTAATTCACATGTTATGATAATCATAATTTATTAATAAGGCATTTCTAATGTGACATGTCAGCCGTGGGGGGGGTGACAAGAGTTCTCTAAATAGAAGATTTGCTACTGCAACTGAATAAATCAGCAGAAATGTCAAGAGATTACTTGTTCAATTTTGGCCAAAATAGGAAATAGATTAAAAATAAATAAATATAAAAACCCACTATCCTGAAAGCAGGGATTACTGGTGTGTCTCTTTTCCTATTTCTCTCTCGTTGTCCTCATCTCTCTCTCTGAGTTCATTAATTCTGGGAGGTCAGTGTAGAAGCTAATACAAGTATTTGTTCAGGATTTGTTGTGCTGACTCAGATTCCCACACTGTCTGTGCAGCTGACAAAGTCTGAAGTTTATCCACTGTTTTTTTTTAATACCAAAAAGAACAACACATGCACAACCACATATGGAGAGGGAGAGAGAGAGAGGGAGAGGGAGAGGGAGAGAAAGAGAGAGAGAGAGATTGCGTGCGTGTGTGTGTGTGTGTGTGTGTATACATGTATGATACACTCATCTGAACCACCAGCCCATGAACATACAACCACAGACAATGAACAAACAGATCAAATCTAGAGAACTCTTGAAACAAGAGAAGATAGGTTAAGTAATAATACATCCAAAGACAAAACCATGAGAATGAAGAATGTGACATTTCTAATAGCACAGGCATGGAATAAATCTTTTGATCTCTGTGTGTGGAGGGGATGTCTTAGAAAGTCTACTCAAAGAAGATAAATGTATATCTTTCACCGAAATAAGGTTTTTTGCGGAGAAGAAATTTCTTTCTTAAAATGCCTTGACGGATAGAAATGATAATACCTCCCCACTGCTATAATGAGAACCCCTTCTCCTGCAGTAAAGTATCTGGCACCTTTACCGACATGTACGCTGTCGCTGCTGAATGAAGGAGGCTAAGCAGGTGTGGGCTTTCCAAGTATTTGATTGGAAGACCTCCAACGAAAACTGACATGCTGTTGGATGTGGCGTTGGAAGGCCAGTAGGGGACAGTCTTCCCTCTCGTCCTAATAAACATTAACAAAATCCCGATGGCCCAGTGCAGTGACAAGGACACTGTCCTGTAGGATATGCTGTCCCCCAGATAAAACACCAAACCAAGGTCCTGACTCACTGTGGTCATTAAAGATCTGGTGGCACTTATTGCAAGTAGTCGGTGTCCTGGTAAAATTCCCAACCTGGCTGTCTCTATCTGGCAACCTAATCATCCTCTCTAATTCAATTATTGATTCCTCCCCCTCCCCCTCAAGCTGATTTGGGGTAAAATGCAAAATGGTCGGAGCTACATTGTGCTGTGCACCTGTTCTGCATGCGGATGCTAATGATTAGTGATGGTTGAGGTGAGTATTCCCTATCAATGTTAAGTACTTTGGGTGTCTTGATAAAATTCTATAAAAAGTAATCCATATCATTATTAAATCAACGTGTATATGCTGCCTCCATCATGTTTAAAAAGTAGCACCAGTGTGCTTTCAGTGGTGGGTCATGATGGTACCATACTTTTAACATTAAGATCCAAATATTTTTATCTTGGCTTTATAAGACTTTCCCACATGGTCCAAGAAGGCTTTGGGGGACTGACATTATCCTCCTCCATACTTAAGAGGGGGCCGAATGTCCCATTAACTTTGATGTAGCCCACGTGTGTCCCACCCAATCCCACAGGCAAGGGATGTGGAGAGCATCCAAAATGGTTACTATACACATTGAGATCCAAACATCACTCAAATGCCAAATGGGAATATGGACAAAAATCCATTGGGCTCTCAGCCGCAAGGGACTCCAGAAAGATAGGGTGCATTGCATTCTCACAGGTCTATATCCAAATGGGAAAAGAGATAGTCTTAGCATGGGTTTTAATCAAGGTCCATTGCTTAATCCCTGAAACTACAACTTCATGGGGCCCAGATTACAGTGTCTGCTTATGTCTCACCTTATCTGGTGAGGGGTGGAGGGGTCCACTGTACCCACTTTACTTGCTCAAGCAATGAACATAAATGAAAAAAACAACAACAAAGTATTGTCCTCAGATTAATTTTGGTCCCCTTAAATTTTTCAAGCCCTCAAAAAGTATCAACTCTCTGTGGAACCATCAACCTATCATGGTGGAGAGGTTTGCATGTCTCTTTGAACCTCAGAGCTGTGTTGTCTGGAGCCTAGTGCTCCTAGTAGGGTCTCCCATGGCAAATTGATCTCAGCAAGGGACCAGACTATGGATGGTCCTAGAAAACTCAATGAAACATCAGGAAAGAAGTGACGCTACCCTGTCTAGAGGAAGCCCAGGGCCCTCATCTAGGGCCGGCCCAGAGGGAGGGCTCATTAGCGAGTGCCTGGTGGCCGAGTTTGCCATAGAGCCTGGCTGGGTTCAGCCCGAAATAAAACAACGTGGACCCTTCTTCATCCTGTGGACCCACCACCTACAGGAAGAACCAGTGGGGTCAGGTGCACTGCCAGACAGGTAGCAGTGAAGGCGGAGGGTCTCATCAGAAAAGACCAAAGCAGCAGAGGCTAGTTTTGGGGACAAATAGGTTACCCTCCTGGGGCGTAAGGAACCAGAGCTTGTGCAGGATGTGTTACACTACCAGCTAGATCTGGTGGGGTTAATCTCTACACACAGCATCGGTTTTGGAACCAAACTCCTAGAGAGGGGTAGGACTTTATTCTTCTCTGGCGTTGTCCAAGGTGAGAGATGCCGGGCAGGGGTGGAGATACTCACAACTCCCCGCCTGAGTTTAACCAGGAGTTTAACTATTGGAGTTTAACCATGTAAACGAGAGGGTCGCCTCCCTACACCTTAGGGTTATGGGGGGAGTCTGACTGTTGTCTCCAGTTGTGAACAGTACTTCAGAGTATGCAGCTTTCTTGGAGACCCTGAATGGAGTCCTATATGGGGCTCCTATAGGGGACTCTGTCGTTTTACTGAGGGATTTCAACGCAAATGTGGGTAATGATGGAGACACTTGGAGGGGAGTGATTGGAAGGAATTGCCTCCCTGGTGCATTGTTGTTGGACTTCTGTGCTAGTCATGGATTGTCCATAGTGAACACCATGTTCGAATATAAGGATGCTCATGAGTGTACGTGGTACCAGAGCACCAGGTTGAAGGTCAATGATCTATTTCATTATCTTATCATCTGATTTAATGCCACATGTTTTGGACACTCGGGTGAGGAGAGGAGTGGAGGTGTCAACTGATCACCATTTGGTGGTGAGTTGGGTCAGATGAAGAGGGAAGCCTCTGGACAAACCTGGTAAGCCCAAAGGTATCATGCGGGTGAACTGAGAATGTGTGGGTGAGGCCTCTGTCCGGGAGACCTTCAACTCCCTACTACAGCAGTGTCTTGATGCAAGCTCAATAATCCAGGTATGGAAATCACAAAAAAGAGGTGAATCAGTTCAACTGGATCAGAAGTTTATTAAGAAATGTTTCGTCACTCACCAGGTGACTTCTTCAGTCTGAGCTGAAAACAAACAACCCCGCCCCGCCCTTATAAACAGTACATTGATACCACACAACAATAGGCTGGGTTCATATAAAAGTTGGGTGATCAACTGCACATTCAGTGGTAATGAGTGAATGGTGCTCATTACCACTGAATGTGCAGTTGATCACCCAACTTGCATATGAAACACTCTGTACAGTTTTCCAGTCTATCACAGGGTAGAGCAGTTAGGGGAACAATGTCTTTCTCAAGGACACTTCAATACGCTTCTCTGCAGGTGCTAAGATCAAACCTGCAACCTTCTGATCACCAGACGACGACTGTACCCACTGAGTCGGGCAGCATCAGCATATTTACTTTTAGAAAAATATCGATATCAGTGTCTTGATGCATACTGAGTAATCCAGGTAAGGGAATCACAAAAAAGAGGTGAATTGTTTCAACTTGATCAGAAGTTTATTATCAATAAACATCTGATCCAGTTGAACCGATTCACCACTTTTGTGTGATATATTATTCAGTGTTTTACCATCTTAATGATAAACTATGCAATCCAGAAGTTACCAAGTTGTCGATAATCCTGCAAATAAGGTTTAAGCATAACGAGGTATCTGCTTGAGTCAAATGAATTTGAATTTTCTTCTATACTGCAAAATCTAAGCACTCACAATCAATGCTAGCACTAGCAGTGTTCCTTTCAAAGAGCGGACACATGGCCTTCTGCAATTTCCTCCTGCGGAACTAATAAAGGAATATCCTATCTTATCTTATTATAAATGGATTCAGTTGCCACAATGCTCGAAAGGTCATTTCATTCAAAAGTCATAAGCAGCTTGCAGTAGGAGGAAAAACAGTGTGCTCAATTTTACATGGTACTTGACTATGTTAAATACTTTCTTTTATAATACTTTTATGATAATTTTCAAATCAATTTTAGCTCCAGAGCCCTAGCATCTTTTTTTGGTCATTTTGACCCACTCCCCTCCCCTCCCAATAGACCAGCATACACATGAGTGAGTGACTACCGTGAGTTGCTTCAAATGAGTCCACAAGTTGTTTCACATCTAAAATAAAAGTGAAATACTTCACACGCACCTTCATTTCAGCAGGTTTGTAGTAACGACGGTTCTTATCTTCGTTGGCAGTGCGGAAGCCATCACGGAGAAAGCGCTTGAAGCCATATTTGCCCCTCAGCTTGCGGACAATCTTGTCCAGTGTCTGGGTAAATAGAGCATCATCATCCACGGCAAAAGCTGGGTAGCTGATGGTGGGCAGCAAGGCTGCATCCGTGTTCTGAAGTGGGAAAAGAGAGGGGCTTTACCAGTCATAGACCCAGTTTTTATCTATACCATGGAGTCACAGGAAGTTGAATCGGTGATCTGGACAACATTCTAAGTGAGAGAAACGTTTCTTCACTCATAGAGGTGAAATTATCAGTCTAAGGCAACTTGAGCTATCTCCACCCTTATAAAAAGATACAGTTGCATAACGAAAACTAACGAACATTGTGTCCAAATGATCTGACTCTTCTTTTGGGGATTTCCTTATCTGGGTTATTGAACATGCATACATATGTACATACACTATGGAGTCTTCTGTTGAAAATCTGCCATTTTCATGTTCATGTTGTGATTAAATAATATAAAGCTGCTCCACTCTAACTTCATTTAGTAGTTTATACTGGGCATGGACTAAGTGTGTTACCTACTGAATTTCCACATTATCATGTACAGATATACAAAAATAACACTTTCTATTCTTAAATCAGTCTTTGATACACATGGATGTAATTCAAAATTCTGTTCGATACTTCAAAAATACAGTTACATTGGCTTTTAGAAATGGTGACAAAATACCTTAGTTGGTTAAGCTTGGAGAATGAATACATGGTACAGTGTTACCAGCAGTAGCAACTATATGACACGCAGGAGGATACCTTCCCTACAGTGAGCTAATCTAGGTGTGGTGAGGGTATGGTGATTTAAATGGTCATGCAAGATGAATGGTAATGTCATCAGTTCTGGTTCCAGGTATCAAGTACAGGTACTCCAGATGATGGCAGAAAACATGGAGACATCAATATCATTAATGTGTGATACATGAATATTACAGTTATAGTTGTTTGAGATGTTCCACATAGCAAATCACTGCTAGCATAAAGCTGTATACAGTCAGGATCGAGCCGAATGAAATGTAAATTTGTCCAACAAAACCAACGGTGGCCAAATCCTTAAGGACGGATGTTCAGTACTTTAATTTGTTTAGTTATATTCAGTTTACTTGATTAAGTAGCACTATCAAAAGATGTGAGGTCAGGGACCCACTGCAAACAACTAGGGATACATAATGTTTACTAGCAGCTGGGACTATACCACTTTCACAATTATTGGACTTGTGTTGTATTGGTTGCCTCCCTAATGAGGTGTCCCAGGCACATCCAGTTGGGAGGTGGCCATGAGGTAGACTGAGAACCAGGTGGAGGGATTATATCTCCACACCAGCCTGGGGTTGCCTTGGGACCCCCAGTCACAGCTGGTTGATGTGGCCAGGAAAAGGGACATTTGGGGTCCCCAGATGGAACTGCTGCCTCTGTGACCTGACTTCAGATAAATAGTTAATGATGGATGGATAGAAAGATGGATAGAAAGATGGATGGTGCTATATTTTGCCGTTTTGTCTTTGCCATCCTGTTACTAAAATCTATACTGACTACAGCCAGCTTGCTCTCTCTCCTCTAATGACTTCTCATCAGCACTCCAAGGCACATTCCTTTACACGTTAGTCTGACACTCATAGCTAATGAACTGCTTTGATGTGGTGCTTGCACAAAACCTGACAGCTACCTCTAACACACCCCTATGCCCCCTGAAAAACACTCAAGTCCTACCACTTTCCCTTCATTCCCCTCCATTTCCATAAATGTCCCTCCTTTTTACTTCACTTACTTCATTTTACTTCATGCTGGTCTCCATACGGTTTTAAATGGATGTACTAGTTTCTACTTTCTGTTCACGCTGGCATTGGCCACCTTGTTTGAAACCTGTGCCTTAGCAGAATGAGACGTGATCTTTCGAATGTCTCTGCTCACCCTTTTCATCATCTGCTAGTTACTTCGATATTGCATATAGCGTGTAAGTTACTATAATGCAAAATTGAGTGTAAAATATTAATGTTGCATTTCCTTTTCTCACTGGGTGCCATCCGAGGGAAGTCATTTGTTCCAATTCAACACCAGCTCTTCCCTAACTCCCCCTCTCCATTATAAATGCAAAAAAGGGTGCAATTCTCTGTGTCTAAACTAGCAAAAGAAAAGGAATGAATTGACTCAACTACGTGTTATGAATGCACACAACAAGGTAAGTCATCCCTATTGGTTTATTTGTATTATCTTTTTTAATTTTATCCCCTTTTTCCCACCCGAATTCCCCGCGGTGACTATGGCTGTGTCGCTTTGATGCCTCTCAAGAGTATCAACGGGAAGGAGGAAGCCGTAGCATGTGAGTCCTCCAAGTCACATGACCACTAGCCCACGCTATTTTACACATCACGGTCTTGTGGAGAGCACAGTGCTTGGCCGTCAGAGGAGAATGGAGCAAAGTACTTTCCGTGTCTTGATGCATGCTCAATAATCCAGGTAAGGGAATCACAAAAAGAGGTACGTTCAGAGTACTTTCCATTAAAAAATAGGCCGTTCTTTGCTGTGTTTATGCATTTATATACAGTTTGTGCCTCAGTCAAATACTCTTCTTATGTCTAAATTTACTTATGTGGGAAAGAGATGCAGACAGGCAATTACAACTAGAAGTAGCTGATCCCTTTAGTCTTACTTAATCTTGAACAAAATCAGACATAACATTAACAGCAACAGTTGACTGGCAACATGGGAAAATGTATTTCAGTATCAGTAGCCCCACATCACCCACACGTAGGCATGCACACACAGAGATGAGCGAGAGAGAGAGACAGACATACAGACAGACAGATAGAGAGACAGACAGACAGAGAGGGAGAGAGAGAGAGAGAGAGATAGAGAGAGAGAGAGAGAGAGACTCACATGGGATCTAGACTCTCGTGGCAGGAGGGAGCAGAGGGTCTGCCTGTTCCTGTTGTGGGCATCGAGGTCCACAAATATCACCGACCAGGAGCACCCCTACACACACACACA
>OMLC01095507.1:0-10528 GCA_900302585.1 Regalecus glesne | reverse complement strand
AGCTCAAATGAAGAGACTGGAGATAATCTGAAGAGGACATCAATCACGGCCCCCACTTCTCACATCCTACCCCTTGAGCTTTCCAGGAATCGATCATACTTCACGAAACAATCATTGTCTCTCCATACAACATTTTATTTGAAAGATTTCCCTCCTTCATGATTTCTGCGTGGAGATGGGTCTGGCTTGTGTGAGACTAATAGCTTATTGACAAAATATTAGTTTTACTTAAAAAAATGAAACATCTTTGATTATGTTGCTACATGCTTCACACAGACTTCTCACATAGTATTCGGTAACATAAAGCCCTGAAAAAGTCCACAAAAAAGATGCTTGGCCACCATAACATTTAGTCAGGCTACAATCTGATTACATTCTTACAGGTAGGCCACCATAGAGCCAACTCACATCAGCCTGTGTCGCAGACCTGAATACGACACATCAACGATGGCAGCCACATAGACAGGCCTATTCCAGCCACCAGACACCATTTCTTTGATGCAAATTCTTAAATTCCTGTCATCACGGTCTCTTTCAGAATGGAGGCATGAGGTTCGTCTGTGAGGTGGGATGTGAGCTTCATCACAGAGAACATTTGCTCAAACAGAGAAGTGCTCCTGGACAAGTTCAGGACGACGAAGCCTGAAGGAAGGTCGGTGGTATTCTGTTTGGGTTGAGGGGTAGTAGCTTACCTTCCCCAATGGGGCCAAGCTTTGTAATTGCATCATAATTCTACCAGTTCTAAGTGTGCTCTGGAGTACTGTCCACATCAACTACAAATGGATTTATAAAAATCTAAAATCCAATCTGAGTCTGGAAGTTGGTGAATCTCCTGCTGAATCCCGGCTTGATGCTCTTGAGTTTTTCCACACATTACTCTCTCTTGGGAGGGCAGTGGTGAGTGCGGATGCCACTGACTGACAGATCAGAAAGTGAATATGATTTCCCTGCCACATTCGTCTCCATCACAAACATCCTTTCATTCCAAAGGCTTCAACTGCGTCATGCATATCCATGATCAGCTGTTTCACATTCAGGGTGTTGAGTTGCTACATTATCTTCTTATTATTCGGCTTCTTCCCTGTTCTCAGGGGTCGCCACAGCGGATCTAGTCAACTTTATGTCCCACACAAAAGACACATAAATAACCAGTTTTATCCTCGAGCTCGGCCTGAGCTTTCTCCTCCCTATTCATGCTCGCAGCTTACAGGTGCAGTGGAGGCGTGCCCATCTGTTTGGTTTTGGCGCGCATCACTGTGCAGACCGCAGCAACAACTAGCCAGGGTAAAATTGAATGAGAACCTGAATTGATTGTAAATTGATACGTCTAACATATCTGATAGGAATCTCAAATCTCTCTCCCGTTACATCAGAAAGTGTGTTAAAGTGTTCTCGAGTAAGACACTGAACCCTTAATGGCTCCGTGGGCGCGCCCACTGCTCCTATACGATAGGGTGGGTTAAATGAGGACACATTTCATTATAATAACACGATGACCAGAGAAAGGGGCTTTCCTTTTCCTCTCCTACGACCACCTCAGCACACGTTCTGCCTGATTACCTTTTGAAGCAGAGATCCTTGCTCCGTCATATCTGATTACATACAGTCAAAAACCAGCCCCACATTTCACCACCTGAGCCTCCGTGCAGTCAGTCAATGGCGAGGGAGACTGCGTTCTGATTAAGCATGGTCTCACCGGCCTGGGTTTGATGACTACCATTAGCCGTGTAATAGTACACTCCAGTCACTATTTGACACGATTCACAATACGAGGCTCACGATACAATTTTCTCAGGCCTTATTTCAACAAAATAAGATTGAGGACAAATTATGAATGTGAAGGATTCCTTTGTTACTCAAGACAAAAGTCTGACAACTGTATTTTCTGCTTTCTTTATGACATTATAGAATCCTGAGCTATTTAAATCTATTTCTATATGTTCTCAGACTAGTTCAACGTCTGTCTTCCTCTGCACTTGTTATTGTGGTCAACAGTTTGCACATCTTCCCATCTTATTCTGATTTACACGGCGTGTGCTCGAAGCCGTTTTAAGGAATATTCTCATAAACAATGATTAGGGACGGAACGTTACCCTCACTGCACGATTCGGTACAATTCACAATAGGATCTCACTTTTCAACAAAATGAGATCGAAGACAAATCATGACTGAAGAACCCTGTATTTCTCAATATTTCTCCGTTTTTCCCCACACGATCATCTGTTGTACTTCCTCAGTCACCGCTGCCACTTCTATGTATGTCAAGCAGGAACAACAGCTATGCCCATGGCTTTCAAAGCCGGACACACTTCTGCCCATCCAAGAACCATGGAGTTCTCATTACAGTCTGTTTATTCTTAATTAAATGGTATAACATGTGGTGTCTGTGCCTACAGCCGCCATGTCTTTGTGTTTTCATGTAGCTGCAGACGAGATCAAGACGTAGGATGTCGAACAAATGACCCAAGATGGATTGCACTACCTGTTGTTTGAAAAGAGTAATGGGATTGATTTTTCACTGATTATCACATACTTGTACCGAGAATCTGGTGTCTATTAAAACATCATCACATCCTAGGTAATATATATTTCTTAATGTGACCTAACATGTAAGAAAGGGAAGACTTACTTTCATAGGGGAGGTGGTGTTCTATTCAGAAAAGAGTTGCCAGTTCCTATAAGTAGCTGTTGTATTCTCCTGTGTTCGTGTTTCAGTAATTTAATTCTGGCAGAAATGCAAATGCTTACATGAAAAAAAATGTTAAAATCTCCCCTTAAGGTATATATGTGTGTGTCTGTGTGTGTAAATGGACCCATTTTTATATAGCATTTTTCCAGTCTAGCAACCACTCAATTTGCTTTATAATGGCATCCTTCACATTTACCAAGCATAGGGAATTAAGTCTGGATGCCCTCTTCCTGATGCCACTATGGTGGGATCAACCCCACAATGCCTGACCGTGTGTGTCTTGTCTTAGTATGTACACATGTGTCTTTTGTTACCACTATATCTTTTTGTCTCCAGGCTGAATTTTAAAAAAAAAGCATAGAAGTTAATTTAACCCATCAACAAATATCATTTATTCATTGCTGATAATGGAGACATCGTACACAGTGGAGAAGTCTCTCTCTGGGGGTTTTATGGGTGCTGGATGTTATAATTGTTGGACAGAGATTTTGGCTAGAAAAAAAATATTCATTTCACTTTCAAGGTCAGCCTACAAAATAAAATTAGAATGCTTTGTTAAAACACAAGAGGCCTTTTTAACAGTCAAATAGCTAATCCATTCATCCATTCAACCAATCCTCCATCCATCCACGGTAAATAGACTCATTTTTATATTCCACTGTTCTAATCTAGCGGCCAATCACATCCGTTACAATGTATGCCTCACATCTACCCTAGTATTAAGGATTGAACCTGGGTGCCCCTTCCTGATGCCCTGTGGAGGGATTGACACTGCAATACCGTACATGGAAGCGCGTGCTCTACCACTGAACTACCATCCATCCAGCATCTATCCATCTTCAATACCTCCTTATCTTGGTCAGGGTCAAAGTGGATGCTGGAGCCTATCCCTGTATGCACTGGCTGCACGGCAGAATCAAACCCCCTCCCCTCAGACAAGGTTCCAGTTCCTCTCATAGTTGTAGATTTACTACTCGTAGTGCATAGCAGGTCACTTTTATAAATATGAACTAATTTGATAGAATTTAGAGCTGGAGAATTCTATTGGTGTGAAGCAATTCCTTAGCTATTCCTGTTAAGAGGCTTGCTATGAGCAGTATGAAGCAATGCTATCTAGTAGACAACCTATAGCCCCCTATAGTACTCCCACTTCTTGGGAGGTCTCTACTCTCAAAGAAAACTGGAGTGGGAGCTCAAGGGCTTTCCATCTGCTTCTACTTAGTGTCTGGAAGTGCAAGAGAGAACGTTGATGAAGGTTGGGAAATAGGCTGTGTGGTGAAAGCTCCTGGACAGCGATATTCTTTCTCCGTCCCCTCGCGCTCAGATAACAGAGATGTTGAAACCAGATGTCATTTTCAGATTCTGCAATCTTTGCTCCAACCCTGAGATATGGGCACACTCTAGAGGAGGGTTTGCTCTGAGTTGTGTTTCTACATAATTTCTCACAACATATGCATGGCCCCTTCCGTGTTTTGTCCATGACATGCTCCATGAGTGATATTTTACCAACATGTAAATACGAATGTACTTTAAAAAAAAAATCCATTGTAAAGGTTCTTAAGCTTCATTCTGGATACATGCGACTTTCCTTTTAGATTAACGTAATCGACACGTTAGCGTATGTGTGTTTCTTGAGTGTCAAGCACTTTATTCACATATGCTGCTCAGGCCATATATTTTCCCATGAATTCTCCCATGTCAGGCTAAAGCGTGAGCACCAACCGGAGTTGATATTCCATAAAAGTTGAATCAGTGATTTATTGACCTGCAAACTGGTAACACATACAAAAACATGACAAAACGACGATAGGGTGAATAAAAGCCACTGGAGTGCTGTATTAAGACACTTCAGCTAGTGAAGAAATCCTAAGGAATGTATCTGGAACTTGTTCACATTAGGAATTTATCTGAAGTGAGATTTTTTTCAAAACAGCATATGTGAAGTGCATATTTAAAAAGATCTGGAAAATGGGACAGCCTAGAAACAAGAGAGCTTTGTCCACTCCGCACGGAGGAGGAAATAACTGAACAACTGGACACTAAGGCATGGCTACGTGAAACATTTGATAAATCAATGAGCTCCATTTTTACATAAATGAATAAAAGTAACATCGCCAGTACATATGCCGCAGAAGGCATCCTATGCAAGTGGGAAACGAGGTAGAAGGCACTGTCATGTCAAGTGTGAACAAACACCACCCGAGAATCTGACAGACAGAAGCTGTGTGCACAAACAGGGAGAAACCCCCCACGTTGGTGGGGAAATCCTTCTGACACCGTTCCTGGATGTATATTTGAAGTAGATCCACTCAGTGCTTGTAGCGCAACACTCGAATGGTCACAAAACGGTGGAGTGTCATAAGAAGGGCTGACTGAGCACACATGGTTCCCTGCCTTATTTGAACCCCACTCTGCTTCATCACTCACAGTTTCACAAATTCACACCAAGGGGACCGCCTGCTGCAGAGATAGCATTCCACTGTTAGTTACCGAGAAACTCTGCGGGACCACTTGAGGTGCTTGGGTGGTGAGTTTTAAGGCAAACTCCCGTTTGGACACAGACACGCTTTTGAGTCGTGAGATATTGCGGTGAATTATTATGTTTGTTTCAATGGCGCTTTGAAAAATGGATATGGAAAATAAAACACGGCCTTTGTTTGATGAGTCAGTTAATGTCTGCCATCTACTCTATGAGAATTTGATGTTTTCCTCTGTGAAGTAAAAGGAGATGTTCACGAAAACGTCAGAGAGTTATACAGCAAAAAAAGTATGTTACAAACAAACAGCTGACAGACGGACACACTGAATGTGTTTCCCCAAAGATTAGCTTTCAACTTCTCAATTACATTCATGCTTAAAACGGTGGGATGTCATTAACCTAAGCTCAGGCTGACCAAAAACTGCCTTCCAGGTGTTCAACTAAGCCCCCATTCCTTTTTCTCTCAAGGCAAAGCAAGGACAACTTTCAGAGGGGCTCATCATTAGGTCAGCTGACAAAGGATGAAATCACTGGGCCCCTTTCTCATTCAACTTCCCAGCCCGGATATTCTCAATCAGTCCAGGTAGAATACAAGCAAATACCCTCAGTCATCTGCAAACTTGTCTCAGTGGCATAGCTCAGTGGGTAGAGAGGTCATCTGGCAATCGGAAGGTTGCAGGTTTGATCCCCGGTCCTGCATACAGCATGCCGAGGTGTCCATGAGCAAGACACTTAACCCCTAACTGCTCCCTGAGTACCGTATGTTGGCAGCTCACTGCTCCTATACAATAGAATGGGTTACAATGCAGAGAAATCCAAATTTCTCCTTGTGGGACTGATAAGGGGATGCTTTTTTTAAGGACACAACCGGCCCCACGTGACTGTATTTGCACAACTTTGTGGACATGTGTCCTTGCACGTAGCCTCCCTGGCTATAAAAGTACCCCAGTCACTAGTAACTCCTTCTGGGTTACAGTCTGTGTACAATGGAGGCAGGGACCATCAGAGCTGGAAAAGCTCCACCTTACTGATTACATCTGTGGGTGGAACAAAGTAGCACACAGGCACTATTTGATGATCTTCTCTGAGCCAATGGTGTGTACTGGCTCCGCACGCAGTCCACGGAACAGCTTCTATTCAAAATCGCTGAAAATGGCAATGACAACAATAAGGATGAGTGGTAAACAGTCTGTAAGGTGAGCCGACTGCTGCACAACTCACATCCTCCATTCACCACTGCATGCTGGGACTAATAGGTCTGACTACGACCACACATTACAGTCTCCATTCAGCAAGAGGCAGCACAGGCCAATTCTAACCTACCTCCAAACACTGCACTAGAGAAAACAAGAACGAGCGACATATACGACCACTGCTCAGCGGATCTATAGATACACCACTGTCAATGTCTGACAGATGCAGCAGACACTGTGACGGCTGTGGAGATTCAGAGCTCCTGTCTGCAGCATTCTGTTTATCCAGCTGCCTGTCTGACCAGTGCAGCTCCAGCAGACTTGGCTGAGGCCAGGGAACGATTTACTTATGAGGGAAAGAAAAACCAAACGGTTTCCAAGCGTGTAGGGAGCACAGCTGAATGACGTACAGGACAAGTGAAGGGGGGGGTAAGCATGATACACCCATGGGAGTTGTGGACTCATGGACCCACTCTCATGTGTACCTTTCCCCACACATATCCATGCGTGCATGTAAACACAGCAGGTGAAAAGTGCCAGAGGCATCTCCTATGTCCTCTCTTTTTTGCTCTGCATTGACACAAGCAGAGAGTGGGAGATGGGTGATGTCCAGACTTGATGGAAAAATCGATGAAAAAAATCCATCTGGATTTCCTCAAAGATGCGAGATCATCTGGGGACAGAGGCTGCACACATGGCTGTGTGACGATGTGTTACCTTGTGTGTGCACATGGGAAAGCTTGATATCAGCGCAGGGATTTTCAAGTGGTGCCTTTGTGATGGTCATGAAATGACAAACCTGCCACTCTCCTCCAAAGACTACAGAACCAGAAGAAAGAGACAGAACCAGAGGCAAGGGTAATGACAGGAGCTGGGTGGAGGTCAGGCTTAGCACACATCCACCACACGGTCGACAGGCTTTGGAAAAATAACTCACGTTCATATATTAGGCTGCTTAGCGACCGGCCTTGAATGTCTCTCAGCCTCATAAAACGTCGAAGAGATGCACAGAAGCAGAAGGGATGGGAAAATGATTGGCTCACTGAGTTGCTTACTCGTCCCATCCCTCTTGGGATTTCAACCAGAAACCTTGACTGTATCAAGTTAAAAAGAATAAACAATGAATCACCCCCCCCAAAAAAAAGACGAATCAAAGAAAACAGAATTGTGCTTCAGATATGTGGAAGCCTGACAATCTGAGGGCTGGTAGAACTTTGAGTTGTACATACTGAGCAGGATGACTGAATAAAAACCAAAAATATTTACCCCCCCACACACATAAACTAAGAATACATTCGCCTGCCTCCGCTCACTCCCTGTGAGTCTGGTAGCCTTGTTTCTAATCCTGATGCAGTCCACATTCAGCTATCCTCTTGTCAATTCTGCTGTCTGTCTTGTGAAGCACT
Source organism: Regalecus glesne (assembly GCA_900302585.1). NCBI lineage: Eukaryota > Metazoa > Chordata > Actinopteri > Lampriformes > Regalecidae > Regalecus > Regalecus glesne. Next base: position 2,761 of record OMLC01095507.1, on the reverse strand, counting down.
GTATCTGCGGCAGGGCCTTGGCGCTCTGTTATAGGCAGGTGCTCAACACTCCCTTCCTTGCTGTGACCTGTCTTCCGCCACACCTGCTCTCCACTCCAGCATCCCCTGCCACATCCCCGAGCACTGAAATGAACTCACAGGCACGTCTGGCACTCTCCACCACTTTACTTCAAAGCACCAGCTCTTCTGACTTGACGTCCCTGTCTTCAAACTCAGACAAACTTCCATCCATCCATTCATCCATCCATCCATCCATCCATCCATCCATCCATCCATCCATCGTCAACTGGTTATCCGAAATTGAGTCACGGGGGAACTTGATCTTATCTCAGTTCTCATTGGGCGAAAGGCAGAGACATACCCTGTGTAGGTCGAACAGTGTCTTGCTCAAGGACAAATTGACATGCTTCTCTGCAGGTGTGGGGATCAAACCTGCGACCTTTCCGATCACCAGACGACCACTCTACCCACTGAGCCATGTCGCCCCTTGACTTACATCCATACATGAATCAACTTTTACTCCCTTGCTCTGAATGCACCGGCTACCTGTGTATCTTCATTGTCATCTTGCCACATGTGCTCTCGCAGACACTAGCCTAGAGCTAACTAGGTATTGATTATCACAATAATAACAGATGGATAATTTGACATCCATCCATTGTCAACTGTAACATCGGGCAATGGGGGAACTGGAGGCTGTGTCAGTCCTCATTGGGTGAAAGGTGGGTAACAACCTGGACAGGTCGCCAGTCCATCACAGGGTGGAGCGGTTAAGGGTACCAGTGTCTTGCTCAAGGGCACTTCGACACGCTTCTCTGCAGGTGCTGTGATTGAACCTGCGAAGCGCGGCATAGGCAGCATAGCTGAGTGGGTAGAGCGGTCGTCTGGCAATCGGAAGGCTGCAGGTTCGATCCTCGGTCCTGTAGAAAGTATGTCGAGGCGTCCATGAGCAAGACACTGAACCCCTCCCTAACTGCTCCCTGAGCGCCATATGTTGGCAACTCACTGCTACTATGCAATAGGATGGGTTAAAGTGGAGAGAAATCCAAATATTCCTTTGTGGGACTGAGAAGGGAATTAAAAAAAAGCCAACTTTCCTATTGCCAGATGACCGCTCTAACACACTGAATTGATTTCACAAACATTCTCATTGTCCGAATGCTATGCAAGTCTTTGTGCTTTTCATACAGATGTTGATAGTGTCTATCCATCCATCCATCCATCCATCCATCCATTGTCAACTTCTTTTCTGAAGTCGGGTCGCAGGGGAACTGGAGCCTATCTCAGTCCTCATTGGGCGAGAGGCAGGGATACACTCTTGAAGGGTTGCCAGTCCATCACAGGGCAGAGCAATTAGGGGAACAGTGTCTTGCTCAAGGACACTTTGACACAATTCTCTGCAGGTGTGGGGATTGAACTTGCAACCTTCTGATTGCCAGATGAGGAAATGTTGTAAATGCAGCAACATTTTGGACCTTTTCCTGCCACTGCATCTGTTGTCTATGGAACACCCTGGATGCAAGTGGGTGGTTAACAAGTCTGAAAAAGGTTTTTTTACTACCCTGGAAATATTTGAGTTGACTAGTTTTATTATCATCTGGGGAGCCACAGTAGCTCAGCAGTAGAGTGCGTGCGTTGGGAAACGACAAGCCAGGTGGCGCAGGTTTGATCTCACTGCAGGGTGTCAGAAAGGCCATCCGGCCTTAAACCCCCCATGGGTATCTAGGTCTGTGCCCCCCCCCCCATAACCAGAGGAGTAATGGTGACATGTAAAAATGGACCCTTTGTTAACAGCTGATGGCTGGATGAGAAGTTGCTTCAATGCATGAAGTGTTGAAGACCCGATGGGGGGGCAGTGTTAAGGGGCTGAGCGCTGTTGAAAAGCAGACACACAGGTTGGGGCTTTAATGGAACTGGAGGCTGACAACAGCTAACTCAGCTGTAATGAGAACCTAATGAAGTTGTTGAGTAATTTGGGGCTGCTGGGGTCTGGAGGGGAGGAGGAAGGACAAAAAGAGGGGAGGGAGACATGGAAGGAAGGTTAGGGAACCACCAGCTGTTTCTCCAGGTGATCAGTGTGCAGTGACACAGCTGTCCTATTCATCCAACTCTCCTCCTACTTCACCCCCTCTCTCTCTCTCCCTGCTACTCACTTCCCTCTGTGAACCGCCCTCCTTAACTGCTTCCACCAGCTAACAGCTGTAATGGAGATATATTACCCCAACTCGGCTGTAATCTATTCTTTGGCACATGGATCAAGGCATCTTACTCTGTCTCTGCCATCAGTCCAACCCCTGGTCACACGAACACAGATTTAATCTAACGAGTGTATGTGACTCCGAGTGTGTGATGCTCTCATCAAGACTTGGCAGTCTGCTGAGCAGCTCAGTGAGTGCTGCAAACAAAATTCAACAGGAAGCTCTCAGCAGACTGAAACAGCGCCTAAGGAACATACTTCATTCTGAGGTATGGACTCTGTCTCTCTCTCTCTCTCCCCGTCTCTCTCTCTCTCTCTCTCTCTCTCTCTCTCTCTTGTGCATGTGTGTACTCCATCTATAACACACTGTCCAGCTGCACCATTCCATTTCATATCTATGGGGATTAACTGCTTGGGATGGACCTTTTCTCTCTCCTTAGGTGACCAGCTTTCCTATACAGTATTTGATTTATGGCTAGCGTGTGTGTATATGTATGTATGTGTGTGTGTGTGTGTGTGTGTGTGTGTGTGTGTGTGTGTGTGTGTGTGTGTGTGTATATATGT
>OMLC01095505.1:0-12094 GCA_900302585.1 Regalecus glesne | reverse complement strand
TCACCCCTTCTCACCCAACCCTCATCTCTCTCCCTATTCCCCCCTCCCTCCCAACAGTCTTCAGGAGGCACTCAGCCAGGCCTCACAACCCTCAACATCCCAGGCGAAAAGTCAGCCATCCAGAACCCCTTCTCAAGTGACTGTGCTGAGCGCTAGTGCCTCCCTGCTGGCCAGGAATGGAAGTGCACATCTGGAAGGTTCTCAGGACAAGGCATCGATGGTTGGTGCTTCCAGCCTGCAGGACGACTTCGGTAGGGAGGCATGAAGGGAGACTGGGGCTGTTAGCGGTGGAAAGTGTGGAGTGAGGGGGAGGGACTTTTTGATGGGCTGCTCGTTCTAGAGTACATGTGACTGTTGTGAATGTCTTTATATCATATGATTCCTATTTTGGCTTGACTTTACTGGATTTTTTTGTAAGCCCTGTGAATGGCAGTGATACTATGGCTCTGTTGGTCTGGATTGGATATGGGTTGGACAGAGGTGGTTGCAAATATGACTGTTCCAATCAATCATAGCAGGGTGCAGTTATCCACGGTTGGTGACCTGTTGCTAGCCAGTCATAGATTTGTGCAATTATCCATACTCCATTTATCTTTCTGTCTTGGAGAGTCAGTTGGGAATACGTAATCTCATATGAACTTCAATCCATCGTCAGCTGCTTTTTAAAAGTCCGGTCATGGAGTCATGCTGGAGCCTATCCCAGTGCTCATTGGGCGAAAAGTAGGGAAATACCCTGGACAGGTCACCATTCCATCTCAAGGCTTGAGCAGTTAGGGGTTCAATGTCTTGCTCAAGAACACATCTACACACTTTCCACAGGGGCCAGGGATTGAATCACCAATTTTCCAATTATTACGCAACCACCCCACCTCCTGGGCCATATATTCCACCCCTTAGCCTCTATTCATTTCATTATAATTCAGAAGAGAGCATAAGATTAGGAAATAGAAAAAATGAAAAAAGGATGTGCTGGCTGTGCTACCAACTCATGAATAGCCTTGTCAAAGAACCTGTTGATATTCAGTCACACTATGGCAAATTACCTCTTCTCATTTGACAATAGTGTATCATAGATTTATGCTTATGAAATGAACTGATAGTAGGATGTTTAGGAATGGTGTTCATATATAAATGGTGTCTTTGTCTAGTCAAATATAATTTTACTCCCTTTGATTGAACCAGTGGTAAATGGATTACTCCCATCTACTTACAATGCTAGGTCCGTTTTTACATGGCAAGATTAGTCCTTATGTTCTGGAGTGGACACTGATTTAGATGGGGCTTGGGGATTTGAGGCCTGATGCCCTTCCTGATGGGCCATGGTAGAGCCCAGGGATCAAACCACCAATATTTTGATTACTATATGACTGCCCTACCTCCTGAGCTATGCCAATCTGTGAGCTATTAGACATGGCATGGAATCTTATAAAGGGCATGGCTATGTGCTTCTCGGTTGGAACTAGTTCCATTGAGCATGATGCACAGCCAACAAAAGGGGTCCTATTGCATTGCATAATTCAACAAATGTTAAGTGGGTTACTGATGTTTTGGATCCACAGGACCTCTAAAAGAAGTCATTGTGGACAATGACCTTCCATAAATTACTACAGCTATTGTAGTGCAAGCAATCAAAATCACTGTCCCAACACTTATTAGGTCTTGGAATCTATTGCAAGAGGAGGAACTACTACTACTATTACTACTTTTGGCTGTTTCCATCTACATCATCCTCTGTCACACCAGCTACCTGCATGTCCTCCCTCACCGCGTCCATAGTCCTCTTTGGTCTTCCTCTTCTCTTCTTGCCTGGCAGCTCTATATTGAGCATCCTTCTCCCAGTGTACCCAATATCTCTCCTCTGGATATGTCTAAACCATGGGTGTCAAACTCTGGCCCGCGGACCAAATTTGGCCTGCAGTGTAATTATATTTGGCCCACGAGGCAATACCAAATGACTACTAAAGCTGGCCTGCCGATGTGCTTTTTTATTTGAAATTCGATGTTACATGTCTGCACTATTAAATTATATATTGTATAGTAATAAGCGTTGCTTGTCCCATATTCAATGTTAAAGAAAAACTTGTTTGGGTCCATATTAAAATGTTCATTTGTTCGATTTTGGCCCCCGACTTTGTTCAAGGTTTAAATTTCGGCCCACTGTGTATTTTAGTTTGACACCCCTGGTCTAAACCATCTCAGATTTGCCTCTCTTGCTTTGTCTCCAAACCTTCCAACCTGAGCTGTCCCTCTGATATACTCATTACTAATCCTGTCCTTCTTCACTCCCAATAAAAATCATAGCCGTATCAACTCTGCCACCTCCAGTTCCTCCTGTCTTTTTGTCAGTGCTACGGTCTACAAAACATACAACATAGCTGGTCCCACTACCATCTTGTAAACCTTCCATTTCACTCTTAATGGTACCCTTCTGTCACAAATTATCATTGACACTCTCCTCCACCCATTCCATCCTGCCTGCTCTCTCTACTTCACCTCTTACCCCATTCCATGTTACTTTAAACAGTTAACCCCAAGTATTTAAACTCATCCACCTTCCTCACCTCTAGTCTTTGCATCCTCACTATTCTGCTGTCTTCTGTCTTGTTCTTGCATGTGTTTTGTCTTGTTCCAACTGACTTTATTCCTCTTCTCTCCAGTGTATGCCTCCACCACACCAGGAATTCATCAACCTGCTCCTTACTCTCACTACATATCACAATGTCATCCATGAACATCTTAGTCCATGGAGACTCCTGGCTGATCTCATCCATCAACCTGTCCATCACCATTGCAAACAAAAAAGGCCTCAGAGTAGATTCTTGATGTAACCCCACTCCCACCTTGAATCCACCCATCATTCCTACCACACACCTCATCACTGTCACACTGTCTTCATACATATCCTGTACCGCTGTTACGTACTTTCCTGGCGTTCCTGACTTCCTCATTCAGTACAACACCTCCTCTCTCAGCACCCTGTCATATATTTACTGTAAAGTCACTAAGACACCATGTGACTCCTTCTGACCTTCTTTACATTTGTCCACCAACATTCTCAAAGCAAACATTGCATCTATGGTGTTCTTTGGTGCCATGAAGCCATACTGCTGCTCACTAATCCTCATCTCTCCTCCTAGCCTAGCTTCCACTACTCTTTCCCATAGCTTCATGCTGTAGATGATCATTTTATGTATACCTCTGTAGTTGCTACAGTGGTACATAACACCATTATTGTTGAAAATTGGTACCAGCATGCTTCTTCTCCACTCCTTAGGCATCCTCTCGCTTTGCAAGATTGTGTTAAACAATCAAGTTAAAAACTTCACTGCCATCTCTCCTAAACACCTCCATGCCTCCATTGGTATGTGGAGCCAACTGGCTTTCCCCTCTTCATCATCTTCATAGCTGTCCTCTCCATCCTTGTTAATCCACTGAACTTGCTGATTTACTATCTCCACATCACACAACCTTTTCTCTCTCATATATTTCATTCATCAGCGCTTCTAAGTTCTCCATCCACCTTTTCAGCACATTCTCCTCATTTGCCAGCATCTTTCATTGTCCTAACCTGCTGCACATCCTTCCCAGCTCAGTTCCTCTGCCCAGCCAATCAGCACAAGTCCTTTTCTCCTTCCTTTATGTTCAGCCTCTCATACAACTCACCATATGCCTTTTCCTTTGCCTTCACCACCCCTCTCTTTGCTTTAAATCACATCTCCTTCTACATCTGTCAACTTTCTTGATCTCACTGGCTATCCCACTTCATCTTTGCCAACCTCCTTTCGCCAACGGTATCTTATCTTAAGTATCTCTTCCTTTTTATACTTTGCTGTACTTCCTCATTCCACCACCAAGTCTCCTTGTCTTACTTCCTCTGCTAGTCGATTCATCAAGTACCTTCCTAGCAGTTTCTCTCTCTCTCTCTCTGTTTCTGCAGTGGTTCCCCAGCCATCTGGCAATGCTTCACTAGCACCCAGTGCCAGTCTTAACTCCTCCCTAAACTCCACACAACAGTCTTCCTTCTTCAACTTTCACCATTTGATCCTTGGCTCTGCCTTCACTCTCTTCCTCTTCTTGATCTCCAAAGTCGACCTACAGAATACCATCCTATGCTGCCTAGCTACGTCATCCCTTGTCACATCCTTGCAGTCTTCAACCCATTTCATATCATGCCTTTTGCATAGAATATAGTCTACTTGTGTGCTCTTTCTTCCACTCTTATACATTACGCTGTGTTTTTCCCTCTTAAATATGTATTCACCACAGCCATTTCCATCCTTTTCACAAAACTCACCCCCATCTGTCCCCCCTTATACCTTTCCCTGACATCATTACTGCCCATCACCTCTGTTCCCCTTCTCAACATACCCATTGAAGTCTGCTCCAATCACCATACTCTCCTGGGGTACACTCTCCACCACATCATCCAACTCACTTCAGACTTTTTCTTCTACAAGTAAAATGAAGAGGAATTTCTCATCTCAGCATGACAATAACCCAAAGCAAAACATACATCAAATCAGTAATGTAATGGCTTCACTAAAATAAGATCAACATTTGGTAATGGCCTAGCCAGAGCCCAGACCTGAATCTAATTAAAAATCTGTGTGTCGATCTGAAGAGGGCTGTGTGCAGGAGATACCCTTGCAATTTGATGGATCTAGAAAATTTCTGCAAGTGAGTTCAAACCCCACGATGGGTTTGAACTCACTGCGTCTGGCTCGTTAGTTTTCAAAGCATGTCCTCTGCCACTGAGCTACCATGGCCCTCTAAGGATATTTTTGCAAGTAAGACTGAGAAAATATTGCCATGTCAAGATGTGCCAAGCTATAGATGCCTGCCCAAAAATCAATCAATCAAATTTTACTTCATGCAGACACATAGGTTCATATAAAAAAATATGAATACACATACGATACAGAAGGGGCGGCATGGCAGTGGGTAGAGCGGTCGCCTGGCGATTGGAAGGTTGCAGGTTCGATCCCCGGTCCTGGAGAGAAGCGTGTCGAGGTGTCCTTGAGCAAGACGCTGTTCCCCTAACTGCTCTGACCTGTGATAGACTGGCGACCTATACAGGGTCTACCCTGCCTCTCGCCCAATGAGAACGGAGATAGGCTCCAGTTCCCCCGCAACCCGATTTCGGATAAGCGGTTGACAATGGATGGATGGATGGACATACGATATAGGACAACATGAAAATAAACACAAAAATACTGTGATGGAATAAAATCAAAAGGTGCTTGAACAAAGTATTAGTTTAAATGTAGTAGACCCGTTTTTATTTTACACAATGTTGTGGGGGTGGACTCGGACTTAGACAGAGCTTGAGGTATTAAGGCCAGAGGCCCATCCTGATGCCCCACGGTGGATTCAAACCTGCTGTCTCTGGTTCGTCAGTTCCTAAAGCGAGCATGCTAACTAGTGAGCTACCACAGATTCACTTTAAATGTATGTGCACTTATTCAACCAGGTTATTAATTGTGAGGTTTTTGTTTTTTTTCCCGAAGAGAGTTCAATTATTTTCTAGCTTGAATTTTATTGGTTGCAATTTCACAATAAAAGTGGAAAAAGTTATGACATAATTTATCTTGGTTTCTATTTTATATATCCCTGAAACTTACCATATAAACAGGGCTATATAGACTGACTTTTTATATCCATTGTATGAAAATACTATTACTGAGATGCAGGCCAAGTCAACGTGAACATTCTGATCATTATGTAATTAGTTAAAGATAACATAAACTCAGTTGCATTTTGAGATATGCGATATGAGATATGCCTGCGATAACTTGTTACATTTGAATTATGATGCCTAGATGTGAATAAAAACCAGTAGCTATCTAGGTAAACTATAGTTTAGCTGTACTTCAGAAGTAGAAATGCTTTGGGAACAACTGGCCTGTGGTTGATGACTGACAGAGGGTCACTTGCCTCTTTTGTAACCTCCAGTGGAGGGGATGTACATTCATTCAGTAATGACATTACACATTAGGAAAATGGGAATATTAGCAAAAGCCTTCTGTTTCTATTCTATACAAACATGACTCTTAATCTAGTTTGAGCCATAGTTAACATGGGAACGCTAACTCAATTATCATGTGTACATAAACACAGTCTGTGCTCATCACTATGCTGTTGCCATGAGACGACTGATGCTATTTGTCTCTCTGCCTGGTTTTGCAGGGAAGCTCACTCCCTCTTTGTATGAAGCAGGTGGCTGTGAGATGTCCCTGGTCAACTTTGAGCCTGCAACCAGACGAGCCTCCAATAACATTTGGTCAGTGTCACAGTAAGAACAATACTCAAACGTATAGTCTTTTTCAGTACTCTGCATGAAGTCATATATCTGCACCTGAAACTGAAGTTAACAGAATCTCAGGTGATAAAACACTGGGGTTTTTTTTAAAAGATTGCCACATTGTAAATAAATGGTATGAAATGCAATTTAGGGGAAAGTCTGTCTGCAAACAATTATTTATTTATTTTTTAAATAGCACCTTATAATCTGACCTAAGGTGATCTATTATTTTCGGGTTGTCAGGCCATAAATCATTGTTTGATACAAAGCAACGGAGATCCTTTCTAATCAGCAGAGGTTTTATTTTTTCCCATGATGCCCTACAGGGACACAGACTCCCACCTCTCCAGCTCTACCTCAGTTCGCTTCTGCCCTCATGACCTGGTGAGTATCTGTCCACCCAGCCGCTATTTACAGTGCTTTGTTGGTGTGTGTGTGGGGGGGGAGAACTGACCGAGAGAGACACTATTGATTCGGGTGGTGTGAAAGTACTTGCTTGCACATGTCAATGTGGATCAGAATTGAGATGTATGTTTTATTTACTTGTGTATTCCCCGAGGCTTCAAATGAACATTCAAAACAGTTTTAGTTATGTGGTGCTTCTAAATGGTAATTTTCTAAGACGTTTAACAAATAAAAGGAAATGCCTTGATAGAGAACAAGACTGGAAACAGTAAAAGCCTAAATGGGGATACCATAGTTCAGGAGGTAGAGCAGGTGTTTAGGAATCAGAAGATTGATGGTTCGATCTCCAGTTCCTTCAGAAAGTATGTCAAAGTGTCCTTGAGCAAGACACTGAACACCTAACTAATTGGGACAACAGATGAAAATCAGTCTGGTGGCTAAATTTGGCATTGTTACAATAGATAAAAGTTTCATTTATATGCACTTTCCCTAAAATTGGTGAGTTTTCATAGGGAACTCAAAAGATGAATGTAAGCAGGTCAGTATGAATAACTCAGGTAGAGAAATTCCATAGTGCAACAGGGTGGCTGAGGATTTAGTGACACTTCAGGTCTAGCAAGCACTGACCCTGGGTCAGCTCTCCCTTCCTCAGATCCGCTTGAACCGCCTACTAACAATGGACCCGGAGTTGCTGGAACAACAGGATGGGGACCTGAGCCCAGAGCTTCCAGACGGCACATCAGCCCCCGAAGACCGCTCAGTTGCAACAGCAGCTGTGGGCAAGGCCCAGCATTACTACCGCTTTTGGCTGCTACCTTACCTGTGGGTCAGCCTGCACTTTGATAGACTCACCCTGCTAGCGCTGTTTGACAGGTAGGATAGTGCATCTTTCCAGGCATTGATTTTTCTGTCTCATTGTTTCTTCTGTCTAGTTGATCTGGCCTATGCTTAGGTTTTTCTCTGTGTTGTCTGTCAGTCAAAGAGTAATAAGCAACCCCCTCATTTATATCCCTGTCACAGACTTGGGCTGTCGCTCCATCACAATCTGCCATCAACTAATTTGCAATTCCAAGGCAAAATCTAATCCAATCATGACAGCAATTACATCACCATTTATAAACTTGCTCTTTTCCAGACTATCATTTAACCTCCCTAATCTACCCAAGTTCCATAGGAAGTAAATATAATTTTTTGTTCGTGAGCCATGGTGGCTCAGCGGGTAGAGCGGACACCTGGGCGTCAGGTGTTGTGGGTTCATATTCCGCCATGTAGCTCGGTAAATCTGAGACATTTATTGTAAAGCGCTTTGAGTGGTTGCTAGTCTAGAAAGGTGCTATATAAGAAGAAATCCATTTACTATTTGTCTGCTTGTCTATTGATCTATCCAACCAACTTTATCTCTCTTTCTCTCATCGATCAATTTCTCTCTATTCTTTATCCATCTATCTTTTTTTCATTTATTTTCTATGTTGTTCTCTCTCTTTTTCTCTCCCTTTTCTCAGGCTTTTTGAATTGATGAAATGTTGAAATTGTTATACATTGATGCGAATAAAGGTTCTTTTAAAAATATTTATTTTTCAGGCCCCCACACTGATTGATTTCATTCAGTGCTGTTCTTTACATATAAAATGTATTAAAAAAACATCTCTCATACATAAATTGACATATGCCTGCATTGCAGAGAGATCTGCTTTGGTAAAATTAACAATAGCATGAATTGAAACCAATTTTGATTCCTTTTGTTCTGTAACAAGGAAAGTTGATGAGTTAATTTATTAAATGGTTGAATATTTTCATGTATAAATTATCCATATGGAGACGTTTGCCTCCAGTGTCTTTGGCTAACTTTGCCTGCTGTCCTACAGGAATCGTGAGGTTCTGGAGAATGTGCTGGCGGTTGTCCTTGCTGTCTTGGTGGCCTTCCTGGGCTCAGTACTGCTGGTCAATGGTTTCTTCACGGACATCTGGGTCTTTCAATTCTGCCTTGTCATTGCAAGCTGCCAGTATTCCTTACTTAAGGTGAGTACTGAAAACTAGAACTCATATCAGAAGTAAAACTGTTTTTCAATTATTTTTCTTTCAATTTATTTTCCTTTTTTCAAAATTGTTTAATCATTTACTTTTAAGTGAAAGTCATTTTTAGGGAAATCTCTGCTCCATAGTAAAATGAAAACCTTAGATTTGACTGTAATAGATCTCTGTAGTGGTGGTCTGTTTAAACACTTAGATATGTTCTGCATTGGCTAAAAATTCACATCTACTTTGTATTCCTCTCTGGCAGAGCGTCCAACCAGACTCCTCTTCTCCTCGACATGTAAGTATTTATCTACCTAAAAGATGTATCGCTTTTTTCTTTGGTTACCATCATATCATCATCATATTTCACCAACGCATTGATAAGGGATCTATTTACCAATTGTTCAAAATATTTTGAGTGTTGAACATCCTAAGGAAGCGAGTCGAGTTAGATTTCTTAATCAACAAATTTACCCATCAGTAGGGATGAGGGCATAGGTAAGACCCACAGTGGTCTGAAAATGAATTGAGCTGAACACTCCTGTGACTCCAGTATGATCATGTACACCAGAGAGGAGGTATATGTGAGTCAGTTGGACTTATTGTCTCAAACCTGCTTTTTTATTTCCTATCTGTGTTGTTGTTCTCAAACATTGATATTGTTGTGATATTGCTCCTCAGTTGAGCTCAACACCATCCTATCCTTAGTAGGCACAGCGACATAGGCTTTTAAATGGTAAATGTGGTGAATATAGATTATCGTAGATGCTAGGTCTTTTTCATTTGGTGGCTGTACAACTCGATTTTACACACAAACACACACACACACACACACACACACACACAATTGCATGCTTTATCTACTAAGCTTAACAGGACCACAATGTGTAAACTCTGTCTCTTATTAATGCACTGTTGTCCCCAAACCACTTGTCCCTCTAGGGCCATAACCGTATCATAGCATACAGCCGGCCTGTCTACTTCTGCATGTGTTGTGGCCTCATTTGGCTTCTCCACTATGGCAGCCAGAGGACCAATTCATCGCGCTTCACCCTCTATGGAGCGGCGCTCACCAGCTCGCTCGTGCTTGCCTCTGCCAGGGACCTTGTCATAGGTAAGGCCCACCCTCTGTCCTGGACAGTTAGAGGTGAAATCATTTAAAATTTGCAACTTTACTTTATCCTCAGCTGTAAATTGAAGTGTGTTTAGTGGTTTGTTTTAGGGGCGCACTGTTAAGCTGTTGGTTGCATGTGAGCATTTCTGTGCAGGCTTTTAAAGAAAAGGGAGAAAAATGCATTTCAGGTCTTATAGTGAAAGATAATCATGAACATTTTTAGGACAGGTGTGAATTGGGTTCACATCAAAACAACTTTCAACCGAGTTATGCACTGTACATGCTTGATTCTATAAATGTTTGACTAACATTACAAAGTCACGATTTCATTTTGACATTTTTTATCCAAAGTGATGAACATTTGAGAGTTAGTAGGCTCGAGTCGGACAGGACGTAGGTGCCATCAGGCAGTGTACATAGTGAATAGAAGTAGTGAGTAGAAGTTTCATTGATTGGATCCATCAAGTTAAGTTTGAATACAGAGGCGTTCACAAAAGAGCTGGATGGGTTTGAGCCTTTTCTTAAAAGATTGAGAGCAGATTGACTGGAGTTTGGTAGCTTGTTTCACCGCTGGGGGACTACAGAAGATAAGAGTCTAGCCAGTGACTTAGGGCCCTGTTGTGATGGTGACACCAGGTGCCTCTCACTGGCAGAATGTAGTGAGCAGGAGGGAGTATTGACCTGAATAAAGGAGTTCAGGTAGCCTGGAGCTGTTTTAGTCAAGTTTTTGAATTTGACGAGGGCAGCAACTAGGCGCCAGTGGAGGGTTATGAACAGCGGGGTGACATGAGCTATTTTGGGCTGGTTTGAGACCAGACACGCCACTGCATTATGGATCATCTGCAGAGGTTTGAAAGTGGATGCAGTTTGCTTATGGTACCACATTTACCCCCAATAGGGCAGACAGGAGGTTTAAAGCATAGATAATAAAGGGTCTTAAACCTATATTTAATTTCTGGATAACCACTCATGAATGTAAATTGACTGGCTTTTCGAACGTTGAACTTGAGGTTTTTTTTTCTATTTTAAAGTCTGCCTTGTCATCCATCCCTACCAAATCGATATCCAAGTGGTACTCTGTTCTATCCCTCATAAAGAATAATGATGCTATTTATGTAAAAGAGAAATGGGAAAGGGAGGCAGGGGCTGAAATAACTGTGGAGGCCTGGGAGGAGATATGGAACTTTCAATGTACATCAACCAGTTCCATGGACTGGAGTGAACATTGCTGGATGAATATCATCAGATACTTTAAGACACCATACCAGGAAAAATACAAAGCCGCTAACTTAACCTGTTGGAGACAGTGTGGCTCTGAAACAGCCAATCATTTCCATGTTTTCTGGGATTGCCCCAAGTTGAACAGCTTTTGGGAGGAGGTTCAGTCCAGTTTGGACTCAGTGTACCATACTCACACACCCTTGTCTTTTGTTACTCTTAACTTGGGTCGTGTTGATTTTTTGGAAAGCAGAAATGACATAAAGTTGATGCAGATTCTCTTGGTGGCAAGTAAAAAAAGCAATTTCTAGAAAGTGGATGACTCCATTACCCCCCACAGTGGATGATTGGTATGGAATTATTTTAGAAATATACAATATGGAGAAATTAACATATTCGCTGAGAACCCAAAAACAGAGGTTTTACCAAATCTGGTCAAAGTGGATTAGTCATAGCCCCAACAACAGTAGACTTTGTATGACCTGCTCATGTTGATTATTTACTTATTTTATGTACATACTAGCAGCAGCAGCACTCCCTAAGGTTCTTACAATTATTTTTGTTCTATAAAAAAGTTTGTACTATATATTAGAAACAAAAAAACTTTAGAATGTGCATATTCATTTGTAAACAATGTCTTTTCCAAATAAAAATATAATACAAAAAAAAGAAAGTGCATCCAGGAGCCCTGCGAGTAGGGAGTTACAGTAGACTAAGTGTGATATGACAAGAGCATGTTCCAGGAGTTTAATCAGTTTATTTTATTCCATTTGTTTATTCCATTTTATTCTTCAGGAGGCAAAATTGTGATAAAAATCAGCTTGTTATGTAACATTTTGTATTTGGAAAGATTTTAGGATATTTAAGATAAATTCATCAAATATCCTTATTAACATTTTCTTCGTATTCAAGTGTCAGTAAATAAATCCTGTCATTAAAACGGTGTGGGGGATCTCTCTCTCTCTCTCTCTCTCTCTCTCTCTCTCTCTCTCTCTCTCTCTCTCTCTCTCTCTCTCTCTCTCTGCCTTCCCTCACTGGCT
>OMLC01095501.1:0-13877 GCA_900302585.1 Regalecus glesne | reverse complement strand
AGATAGATAGATTTGGTCTGACCTTTTTTCCCTTTCGATAGATATATTTCCAAGTTCAGGACGAAAGTTGTACAGGAGGGAAAGTCACGTAGAGATGCAATGAAAACAATGGGGCCAGCCAAAGTAGAGGAGCCATCACCCAAGAAATACCTGCTGAAGCATTCCAAGGAGCCCAAGTTGCCCGAAAGTGAGTGACGCTTCTTTTGTTCACATTCGACATGCTTTATTCATTACCTCACCTGATTCTCATGCACTGATTCTTTTTAGAGGCACTATGTTCGAAAGTGAGTGGCGACATTCACACTTTGAAGAAACCAGCGGTCCCCAAGCAGACGGACAACCCACTTAAGAACTATCATACCATAAAAGACTTTGTAAAAGTGAATGCAATGGGAAACCACTTGGCAGTATCACGAAAGCCAGAGCTCATCTATGCAGATACCAACAGGGGACACAAGCAGCTCCTAGAAATCTCGGGACTGGTCCCTAAGTACATCAAGAAAAAGGTACAGTACAATATATAGGGCTGAAGAAAAGCTGTATCAATGTTAGTTCATACATCTCTGATCGCTCTAGGGTCAAAGAGATTAGTAGAGAACCACTGTGTTATTTACAGGTAGGGATGCATCCTAAAATGTCTCTTCTTTCCACTGATGAATCAACTCATTGTCCTGACTCATAGCTCAGGGGAGGAGAGGCTCATTTTTATGTGTCATGCTTAGTCCCCAGGTTGTGGGGGTGAACATGTAATTAGATGGAGTGTGTGTGTGTGTGTGTGTGGGGGGGATGAGGCTAGATGCCCTTCCTGATTCCCTACAGTGAATTCAAACCCACAACATCTGGCTCGTTAGTTCCTGAAGTGGGAACTCTACCTCTGAGCTACCCCCTATAGCTCAGAGCATAAAGATCTCTCACCGTTAGCCTGTTATTGAAGTGCACATACTGCCTGATGTGTACTATTTCTTATTCTTATACAGAACTATGGAGAGACGCCAGAGTACCTACTGCAGCGCAAGGAAGAGGCCAGAAGGGCTCAGGAGGAGTATGACACTTATGTTAAGAATCAGATGAAACAGGGGACATTGAAGCAGCTGTCCGAGGAGGAGCAACAGACCATCCTCAAGGTACTCATCTATATGGAACCACATTAGCAGTTGGAACTCCCTTAAAACACAATAGTTCTATTTCAACTTTATAAGATAAGATATTCCCTTACTAGTCCCACAGGGGGACATTTTTATGATTTTTTTCATATGTATGGGGATACAATAAAATGTGTGTGCTCTTGTTCCCTTAACACAAAGGACACAAGAACACATAATCCCCGAAAAAGAACTCCACAGACCTACATAACTATGTACACAATGAATTCATAGATTAAATACACAGTAAACAGTATATAATAACACAACAGAGGGGTTTTTCTAGGTACTACAGTACTGTACTTAACATACCTGGAGCCATATACAAAACAAAAGCTGTATACACACACACATGTATCTAGAAAGCCTGTGAAAATATGGAAAATGATTTCAATCATCTCCATAAAGTGAAAAATTCCAGGATTTTCCAATATTTTAAAAGCCATGCCGTCTCAGTTTACATTTACAGCTGCATGGAAATGATTGAGTAATAAACCCAGAGTCATATCACAGATGCCAAATGTCTTCGTTATGAAGAATAATATTCAGTTTGGTAGTGAAATGAACTAATGTTTACAACATTACTGTCAGCATGAATAAAATCCTGATCAAGACATCCGCATCTAGCTGGACGATCATTAACGTTGAGTTATTTTGAAAACAGAATGTATGGTGGCCTCATAGCAGTAAAACCAAGAACTGGCTTCTTGACATCGTCCTACATTTTCTGCATAATCATGTATTAAAACAGAGGCAAGAGACAATAACCCTTTTGTACGCTGTCTCTGATGTTGCCTGAACGTTTACCATGTGAGAGGTTGGACTCTGAATACTGGCAGCTACATCAGCAATAATCTAATATAGAAATTAATTTCACAGTGGTGTTTATTGCACGTCTCTCCCATACCCTTTCCAGGGCCTGAAGAAGAAATGGGGAGATCTACATCACCAGTACCAGTGCCTCTCCGTGGTCATAGACACAACACCCAAAAAGTACCGAAAAGAGCGGCTTGAGTTGGCCATGAAACAGCTGGAGGATGACATTGATCTAATTGAGAGATACAAGACCATCTACATAGCGGATAACTAAAACATTTAAACTCCTGAAAGGAGAATATCCTCCTGAGATGATACAAAGTGAAGTTTGGCCACGGCTGGATCAAATGGATGATCATAAGTTTGGGTGATAGTAAATTCTGTGCTCATAATTTCAGGATTTCAGTGATGGTGTTTGATTTTTATTGTTTTTTTTACTTCTGTTCACGGCACATTGCTGGAAACCTGATCTTCGTAACACTGGCAATATTTTGCAATGTTAGTTTGCTTGCTGAAAATTCAAATGACCTTTTTTTTAGACTAACTACATAAAATCCTTGTCATTTAGTTGTTATTTAGAGCAGCCAGAGTGTTTTTAACTGTCCCAGTTAGGCTTACGCCGCCATCATAAGCTTAATAAGGAATCACATGCAGCTGATTATCTTCAATTCAAATGCCTGAGTCTGGCATCTGTCTGGCGTTCTTCCTCTGTGTTACGTCAAATCTGATATCCCCTGTGGAATATGTATCCCAGAGAGGTGATTTAAGTTTGAGATTTTCTTACTTGGGCAACGAAGTGAAAGCGCATTGATAGACATCCTCAATGTAGTGCTGTGAACAGCGTGAAGTTGGGCAGGCCCATCACTACGATCTCTTCCACATGACACCTCAAACCCACATGACGATTGGCTTATTCATTTATTTTGCTCTATGTTGACAATTTGGAAGCCACAGACAGCTTGTCTGCTTTAAAGATACAGCTTTGGTTGTGAAACCTCATTAAAAACGGAGAAAAATAAGCCAAGTCAACTAAAACAAGGTTCAGAACTAAAACAATACAGACATATTCCTAAAATGAGATGGAAATATAACCAAGTTCCGCTTTGGTTGAAGACTAGGGATCCATTTTCTGCAGGGGACACATTATTTGTCACAACAGTCCTCCAGTACTTCAGCCACGTCTTGTCCATTCATTGGTAATGACTGAAGGGTGATGAGCTAGAGCTCCTTCCATAGTCTTGTATCTAACTCTGAGTTTAGCACATCTTCTCCAGGCCAGTTGAATATTGCATTGGTGACAACAGGTAGGTGTATTTTACAACTTGATTTATCACGCAGGCCTAAGCAAACTAACTACTATTGAAGATAGAATTGTCTATGGTTTATAATGTATTTCTCCATCATTCGTCTGTGGCGTGACAAATCTGTAAAATACAAAAAGGTACGGGGAAGGAATGCCCTGTTCTATACTTTATTTGATCCTTCCATAGTTTGTGTTAAAATTCTGGTGCAGTGATCCTTGTGGGATTACTATGGCGTTCCCAATTCTAAATATGGGGGTGCTGTTTTGACAAAATGCCGCTAGAGGGCATTGTTAATTAATAAGTATGTTTAATCTAAGGAAAGTTGAAACAGCTGTACTGCCATGCCAGATGTTGATTTAACAATTCACATGTGCATCTGCTAAATCGGTTCACTAAAATCCTCATTACAACCAGAAAAAAACAAATATTTTACCAGTCTGATACCATGGAGTTTCTTTCACAATCCATGTCTTTGCCTGCATACAGTGTGGAAGTGACACCCCTTTTTGAAGATCATCATCAGCATCCAAGTCTTCATCACAGCCTTAGAGATGGAGTTCAACCGGGTCAATGGGAGAATAGTGGTAATCTGATTATTAGATTAAAGTCAATCTGACTGGATCAATTATGAAATGTATTGAAAATATCTCTTGTTTGTTCATTTCTTTATTTTATTTATTTCGTTTCCCTGCACTTCATTTCGTTTCCCACAGACCACAAGAGAAGTCAAATTAGCCGGTAATCATCAGTAACTCAGAGAATCTTTTGTTGAGAAAAATCCCTTATCCTAAATATCTGATAATGGCTTCGAGTGGTCGTTTGACTATAAAAGCACTATATGAGAACAAGTCCCTTTACCATATGCCCTTGGATATGTCGATTAAAATAAAACCAGCACCTTATATCTGGGAATGATATGATGGAGTCCTACACAGGATCATACCTATATAGATTGTAAAGATGACGGCTCCAATACAGTCCCATTGTTAGTGCTGATCTCATGACGTACTATAATGGCAGGTTTTGTTGCTACACACTCAGCTCTCTAACCAAAGGCTACAATACCCAAGCAGTGACTACGGCATGCTCGCTTCTATCTCAGATCGAGGACAACTGGCCAGGATACAGTCTGGACCTGTTCACCTACCCAGAACACTATCACGAAGACATCGAGAGTGTCTACATTCCTCATGGGGTGATCATGGATAGGTAACAGGAGACAACACTACATGGTTATTGATAGGCTTATTGTGAGAAAGAGAAGGGAAAGGTTGTTACTCTGGTCTTTGACATTCATTTGTTGTTACTGTTAGTATTGTTAATGGCCTTATATGGTTAGTTGTTTTCTTGAACCCGAGTTTACACTGAGCTTCACCGGTGAGATGAGCAGTACCAGAGGACAAGGTCAGAGACGAGGCGTGGCGGTCGACCATACAACAGCACTTTACTTGAAGATCCCTTTCCCTCAAAAAAGGCACATTTGCCGAAATGTTTCAAGGGCAAACAAACGATACTGTGAAACATCTACAACAAGATGGAGACATTTATCGGAGTCTGTGTTTATCCTGGTAGACTAGCTCATCTTCACCTGCTGAACATACTGAACGGAGAGGAATACATGTCAGACAATTAGCAAGAACCACAGTCTAGACTGGGTGGAGAAAAATGTGCGTGTACAAACTCCATGTGTGCACATGTATACACACAACCTATGAATAGGTATTTGCCAACATGCATCCAGGTATGCACCCATCCACCGTCTATACCTGCTTAATCCAATTCAGGGTCATGGAGGACTTTGACCTCTGCCAGCAGGTATTGGGCTGAAAGCACACATCTTGAACAGGCCGTCCATCACAGGGCCCACACACGGACATAGTGCTCGCTTATTTTTTAACCACTGTGAGACTTTCTGTTCTTTAAAAAGTGGCCGAAAATACCACCACAAATTCTACCATCACATTATAATTATCATACACATTTACGTGGTGTGGGTGTGGGTAAAAAGACCGTCATCTTGTCACCGTACCAAGTAGCAATCGTAGTCCCACCATTGTTGCTATTGTTATGGCGGTCATTTCATGGTGCTGTGTTTGTACTGCTTCATGCAAATCTCCCCACAGGGTGGAGCGATTGGCCCGCCACATCATGGATGACCTGGGCGACCATGGTGTTGTGGCTCTTTGTGTCCTGAAGGGAGGCTACAAGTTCTGCTCCGATCTGGTCGAGTTTATCAAGGTCCTCTGCCGCAACTCCAACAAGCACCTGGAGACCAGGGTGGAGTTCATCCGCTTGAAGAGCTACCAGGTGGGTGGGCGGTCATCATGGCTGTGATGGTTCAAATCTATTGTGTAGTTGTGTGAGTCGGCGCAACCAAAAGCCCTTTGCTCATTTCCCCATCTGAGTCTGAAGCCGGGGAAAACAGCACGTCAGCTGTTCCCAGGCGGCTCCTCCTTGTCGGGTTGTAGGTGACATCATGGCTGTTAGGATGCTTATGAAGCTGCCTGGCTGCCCCTCCTCTCGCTGGTATGCTGTAGTTAAACTTCAACTGGCCGCATGCTTCTCTTTTATCCATTGCTGTTTGGATACCGGCTTTCTTTAAATGGTCTCACCGGTTGTATTCTTCATTACTTTCACGCCCCCTTTTCACTGGAGACTTTCTCGAGAGTAGTGTTGTTACCCTACAGTGTACAACAAGCTAAAAATGATGCGTCTCACACATATTTGAAGGGCACATGTTATTTTACTAGCATGTGCCCTAACAAGGTATTCAGGTTGATACAGGGCTTGTTTTGTAGTATTGGCTTTGAGAGAGTTGTTCCCCATTTGATGACGAAGCTCCGTAATAATGTCAGACGGCATCACACGTGATACAAAGTTCACCGAATTCTCTTGTGACAATAGGACTTGGAGAGATTTGGAAGCAGGACTGAACGTTGCAGTATGGGATAAAATCTTACACTGGTGTTTTTTTGTATGAGGTCACTCTCATTACTTGATAAACAATATTCTGAGACTTATCTTCAGTGTTGTTTTAGGTTCGCCATCCATCCATCCTTCCATCCATCGTCAACCACTTATCTGAAATCAGGTCGTGAAGTCATGCTGGAGCCTGTCCCAGTATTCCTTGGGAGAAAGCCGAGGAGACACCCTGGACAGGTCACCATTCCCTCTTGGGGCTTGAGCAGTTAGGGGTTCAGTGTCTGGCTGAAGGATACTTCCTCACACTCTCTGCAGGGCCGCTTATCAAACCACCAGGCTTCTGACTGCTCGAGTTTTGAGTTCTCAAGATGTGATGTGTTGTCCAAGGATGCTAAAAATGATATCGACATAATAGAGAATGCACATCATTGTAATCGTTTTGCCAGAAGGGTCAATCTGCCGTCTGTTATTTGCTTGTCACATGAAGAATTAGCGTGGACAGATATGCTCAAAAGTTACTTCATAGGAGTGATGAACTGATTCATCTTTCTATAGGATAGTTGTAATACCGTGTTGGCCAGCAGGTGTCGTTGTGTGCTATATGGAGGGCAGAGCACTAACCCATGACATCTCAAGGGCAACTGATTCTGGTGCTGCCCTAGGGCACAGATTATAAAACAAACAGTTCCTCTTTGTCGGATGTTCCTGTGCTGTTGAGTGTTGCTTTATCATCAATATGAATTGAGTAGATTATAGGAAAAAGATCATTTTCTGAGCAGTACATTAGAGTTTAACCCTGGGATTGATATGCATATTGACAAAATGGCTGTGTGGTTGGTAAAGTTGCCCCTCGACTGAATGGTCTTGGGTCTGGTGGATCCTGTGTGGTCATACCTGTAACGGTACCATTAAGCAAGTGACAACCCCCCCACCAGGGATGTTTCACCGTCAGGAAGGACCACCACAAGGTGACCCGAGAAATCTTCCTCCGAGAAGATTACATTTGCATGATCCGCCCCTCTCCGGGAATAGCCTGTTTCCATTTTACCAAGCATCACCCCCGACATATTTTTGGTTGGAAACTACAAAAAATGTCTCGCACACTGAGGCCAGTATCTGTGTGATAATGCTAATTGTCTGTTTCACTGGTCATGGTGTCATGTGAACTGCCCCCAAGGCCTGGGATTTGCCACTTCTTCTCTTATCACAGGAAATAGTTTGAAGCCACCTAACCATAACCGCAGGGCCATCTTCCTAAGATGTCCTCGGGTTCGCTTATCCGCAGTGCAGTTGTCGAACGGCCACGTTATATTGGCATACTGTAATACAAACCCACGGCTCCTTTTCATTAGCTAGTCACCAGAACATTTTCTCTCACTTCTGGCAGTTGAGACTAAAGTGAAGCATGATTTATTTTTTCAGTTTTCAGTGCGGGCGGAGCAATACTGCAGTACTTGTTAAGAGATGATGCATTTACAAGGTGGGCTACACTTGGCCACATGTCTGCATGCTGCGTGAGTGAGTGTGATTTCTGCTTTTTCATTTGCTCTCAGAATGACCAGTCAACGGAGGACCTGCACATCGTTGGGAGCAGAGATTTGTCTTTCGTGCGTGGAAAGGTGAGTATGTGCATCGCCGAGCACGACGCTCGCGTGAGCTACATCTGATGGTGTAAGTGAGCCACTAGAGTTCGAAAGACACTCTCCTGACTGCTGGCCATGAAAGAGATGCCATCAGTTCAGCTGGTGAAGGTTAACAGTAATCCTCCAAATCACTTTAGGGGAGGTTGTGGCCATATATACATATAACATATATAACAGTTTAGTTACATATGTAGGGTTGGGAATGTGCTCATGGCCCACAGGACTTGCCTCATACTGCAATGCATTTGAGGTATTTTGCTCTCAGCAATCCTCTCTCTGACTCCTTATGAGTGTCACTTTCACGGTCCGCTCTTTTAGCAGCATGGACGCGAATGAGACGTTGAGAGTTGATGAATGTTTTCGGCAGGACAGATTTGCTTTCTGTTAATCTATGTATACTTCTGGTGAGCAGGCCTGAGGACAGCACGGAGGATCGAAGCCGTGGAATCACAGCAATTTTATTTCTCCTCATGATGTTATTCTCCAAGACGAGTATCAGACAGTTAATTTACATACGGAGATACATGACTCAAAATGGGCATGCATGTACGCACTCTTGAGTCGAAATAAGAAGTCCGCACAGCTAGATGTGAATAGAGGAAATATCAGAATCCGTAGTTCGCTAAGAGGCCATAATCAACTTGGGTCAAAAAAGTCCAATAGTTGAACCCACAGCTACAAGAAGATTGACAACCACACTATATGATCAGTTAGGTGCAAACTCTCCACTAACTCACACGTCTGAAATATGTCTGTAGCTTGTTGGTCAAAGGTATGGACTTGGAAGGCCCATTTCCTACCTGCGGCACGATACTAGGCCAGTTACAGGGTTCTTAGTCCTGCGTTTGGTGCTTTTAACACCCGTTTTCCAGGAAAGCTATTCTTCTGTGGTGTGCAGTAATTAAATGCCAACATGGTAAAAGAAATCACTGTGCTGGTTTGTGGGATGGCAGAGCATACTGTTATGATTCTGTGGATCGGAATAGATTTCTATTCAAATATTTATGATACTTGAGTCCATAGATTCCTATCCGTGCAAACCAGACAGTTTCATTAGAAACTGGGAACAACTCTATTAAGGAGACTACCATACGTCTCATGATTAGTCCCCATGTTGTGGGTGCTGGACACAGACTTAAATGGAGTTTGGGAGATTGAGACTGGATACCCTTCATGATGCTCCATGGTGGATTCCAGCCCGCAGCCTCTAGCTCATCAGCTCCTGAAGCATGTGCTCCCCCACTGAGCTACCATGACTTCATTCTTAGCAGTATGATGTATACGGGCAAATTCCTCGAGTGCGAAAATGTTCATAAACCTATCGTGAATCTGATCCCATGTATTGGATACTGGCCAGCGACGTATGTGCACCTGGCAGATGCACCCCTGGTTGAATACCAGTTAGCTTTCTCATTCCATTGGTACCACTCAGCTTTCCTAATACCGGGTCTCGGCACACAAATTGGAGTGTAGTTTGAATTCAGTGCGGCCATACATTCTGGGCCAAAGTTGACGGGGGCCACTCAATAATCCAGTGGTCTGATTGGGGGAAATCTCTGTGTGTGGTCATACTGAGAATTTGACCCAGTATAAGGAGTCCCAAAGGGGTAGTAGAAATATCTTAGGTCACGTGGTCAAAAAATAAAAATGCAGATCCACAGTTGTGGACTGACTGGCTGAATACAAGCATCATGCAAGAGAACATATTACTCCAGATAAGGTTAAAGTTCCCTCTCTTGCTCCTCTGTGCATGTTCCACCTCCTCCAGCTTTTACCAGTGTTACATAACAGAGTTCAGGTGTGCTTTCAGAGCGCTGGCAAACTGCCTAAACTTTTTCCGATCACTATGCCTCGTACCATTGAAAACCCTCTACTGGTTCCACACTGAGAACCCAGCCGAGGAAACTGGCCGACATTTGAGACCTCCCAGCAGAGAACATGTGTAACCTCTGGACACTCAAGAGTGGTGTCAGACTCAAACAGTCATTCTTGTGTGAGTGAGATGCACTGTGTTTGCTGTTGACAGTCTGTTGCAACAGTTTCTAAGAAATGTTGATGTCTCATTATTGGAGATCTCTTGACTTTATTCTACTGTGTATGGCTAGGAGTGTGTGGTTGTGAACAGATGACAATGTGCTATCTAACGAAGGCATTTCTCTTTTTTCCTCATGTCACTAAGAACGTCCTGATCGTCGAGGTAAGTGTTTATGTATTCTGTTGGCTGAATGAGGACTGTGGCAAATAGGTTCTCAAAACTCATTTAAACGTTGTCAGACTGGATTAGCTATTCTCACTTCCCCGACCGGTCAGACTTAACTGACCTTTAACTTACTTCTATGATCACCTGTGTGAATGTGACCCCACAGCTGTCTAACCTGACTTCAGTGGTTTTGTCTTTCGTGCCTACACCAATTAGATCCCTGACCCCTGCAGAAAGCATGTTGAGGTGTCCTTGAGCAAGACACTGAACTCCTACCTGCTCCCTGGGCAATGCTGATGCATTCACTGCTCCTGTACAATTCTACTCTTGGCCTGTTCCCTGATTTTCAGGGGTTGCCACAGCAGATTTGATCGTTTCTGTTGATTCTGTGTATGGTGGCCTCAATCGATCAGGTATGGTCTTGTCAATCTGCATACTGCTGTGATGCATACTGACACATTCTCTGACCCTATGGATGGGAGCACAAGTGTCTCGCCTGTCTCCTCTCTCTGTACAATAGGATGGGTTGAATGCAAAGAACAAATTCCACTGACCTTGGTCATGTGGCTAATAGTCAAGTCATCCATGCATCCATTGTTAATCCAAAGTCAGGCTGCGGGGTCATGCTGGAGCCTATCCCAGCACTCATTGGGGAACTAGTGGAGAAACACTCTGGACAGGTCACCAGTCCATCTCAGGGCAATAATGATAACAAAAACAACAATAGTAGTAATAATAATAACAATAATAAAAATAACAACAGTTATCTCCTTTATAGGGACAGTGCATATTAATTAGCAAAAGCAATCCAATCTATATGAGAAGCAGCCATTTCTTTCAGGTTGACAGCATTGGCTTATTTGATGCTAGTCTTTGCATGAACCAGTTCCATGTTTTGTTTTGTTGATCCTCATGCCGTGGAGCTTGCAAAAGATCACATCTCCCTTGCATGAGGAGACAAAAAGAAAGAGGCCCTTTCTCCTCGAGATCATTTTTCAAATGCTGCAGAAGTTTCCAGACTGATGTCAGCGATTCACAGGCGCGACATCACGAGGTTTGTTTGCCACAGTCTAGATGGGAAAACAAACTTTAAGATCAAATATGGATTGTTCACAAAGTGGTCTCGCATGGTGTCTGATATGCAGTCGTGTTTGACTGTGCAGTCAGATGTTACCGATATGTTTCATTCTTACTTTGGACGTTTTTAAATGGGGAACAAATCGTTTACTTAAAGGATGGAGAAAAAGGTTTTACTGCAGTCTGTGGACGAGGCCATACGCCGTCCCTCAGCGAGATTGCATCAATGATTTGCTTTTGCGTCTTTTTTCATCTTTGGAGGCATTTGATACTCACATGTCTCACATTTCCCGGCTCTTCATGTCCCCCTATCTCTCTCCTCTCACCCGCAGGCCATTGTCGACACAGGAAAGACCATGAAGGCCCTTCTGAATCATGTACAGACCTTTCAACCCAAGATGGTCAAGGTCGCAGGGTGAGTCAGTCTCTTGAGTCCCCCCCCTCGCTCTCTCTCTACCCGGGGAAATGCCAATCATATGACAGACACACAAAGAGGATATCACTCTTCCACAGGCCTCTATCTGGTGTCCATGGGCCATTCCTACGCACCCCAAAGACAGAAGAGATAAGATAAGCGTTCGCAATGTACACTGCATTCATACAATGTTGGTTTTTTTCCTGAATGTTCAGCTGAAAACATTTCTGCGTGACCACGTAACATTTGCCAAACAGAGCGAGGTTCCTAATTTTCGGACGCTTCCGACTGAAATGAATCCTCTGATTCTTTTCCCCCATTCCTGGTAAATATTTGATGCTTTTGTAACACCGTGCCCCACTTGGTCTGTGTGGTGAATTGGAAAAGTTGTGTTCCAACATCAAATGTCAAACTTTTAGAATTTTTTTTTAATGAAACCTACTCTTAAAAAACGACGGACAGCATGAATACAAAACACGTTTGGAATTGAAGACAAGTATGTTGGGGATGGGGGTTCAAGTTTTACCTTAAAAAAACAAACAAATCCTATACAAGTAGGATCAACCCTCAGGGTTTCCCAACTATTTAATGGTGAAACTGAGGTAATGAGTAACCTTTCTTTTATGTTACATATCGTGGACAGCTAACATAGACCCTCTTTTACACCACGTTCTCACCTCATGGTGGACACGTGTTGAGTGTTAAAAGTTTTCCCCGTGTCCAGTGACACACAGGCAGCTTACCTGGTGATCAGCTCAGGACCCATGTGTCTAACGCAGGTCAATCAGTGAAAAGGGGTCGAGGCAGGTTGAGCAATCAACTGGCCGACATCGGATTTATATGGTGCTGACTAACATGACTTTCCTTAGGCTCCCAGCAGCCGCAGCTTGTCATAATGGATGTTATCAGGGTTGGTGTAAAAGGGTCCCACACAGGTCAGCCCCGTGTCGGGGGAACACAGATTGAACACAGGTCTCTAGTTTAAAAGGGGCATTGATGTCATTGGGGGATGTTACTGTGATGTGTTTTTCAGGTTGCTGGTGAAGAGGGTCCCCAATATGCCAGAGAGCCTCACAGACTGTAAGTGGCATAGGTTGTATTGTCAACCATTTCTCTATTTCACTGAGGGTGCATCATCTTCCGAAAAGAATCAGTGTCATATGAAAGTCACGTACGGTCTCTCTCAAAGACACTATTTCATGTGGAGCATTGTGGTTTAAACTTTAAAGTTTTCTGCTTATTTCGAGCCCCGCCAAATGCACAGGGCCTGTTCTCAAGGGAATTTGTGCCTAAGGGGATATTCTTAACCCGATGAACTTCTCATGAGCATATTGAGAGCTAATCTCCCATACCACTGACTGGTCAATTATTCACTGATACACGGTACTGCTGGAGAATATAAGAAGAGCCAATCCACAAAAACAAATCAAAGTCATGGCCCCTTTTTGTGCTTGCTCGTTCTAACGGTCACCAGCAGGTAGAAGCAAAGTGTTTGGCATCTAGGTGAAGAAGAATAGGGCAGGTAGTCGTGTATTTGAAGAGGATGCAAAGCTACTAGTCAGGATTGAGTCATATCTCTTTGTCTGCCGGTGGAAAGGCACTGACCCAACAGCAACGACAACTTGGTATGATTTATAGCAGATCCCTCATATTTGAAGTTGTCCAACACTAGTGCAATTATGAGGGTGTCCAAAGGTGTCAGTAAGTTAATCAGAAATGATTATCTTCATGTCACGATTAGTCCCCACACTGTGGGGGTGAACATGGACTTAGGGTGTGGGGGATTGAGGGGGGGATGCTCTTCCTGACCCCCCACGGTGGGTTTGAAACCCATAACATCTGGCTCGTCGGTCCCCAAAGCGCACACTCGGCTGCTGAGCTACCGTGGCCCCCAGGATTGTAGCTTCAATCAAAATGAAAGGTTTTCTCACAGTGTCCTCAGCCAGTTCAACTATGTCCATATTGATCATACTTCATGTTGCAGATTCACGTTTTTTTAACAATGCCTAAAAAAATGCACTTTTTCATCAGAATGATGCCACCCAGGTTTCAGAGCTCTCAAACGGAGTCATCATCCTGCACATTATTCCCATTTGATTCATCTGTTTTCCTTGACAGATGTTGGATTTGAAATCCCCAATCGCTTCGTCGTTGGCTACGCCTTGGACTACAATGAATATTTCCGTGACCTGAATGTGAGTCAAGTCTTCCCCAGTGGCTGCATTGCACTTGACCTTTTCAAGAGCTGCATGAAAGGGATGAAAGTGATGAGAGGGAAGGGTAAACACTGTGTATCATAAAGACACACTTGTCTCTGTGAAACCTAAACTCGCTCGACAGGTGTCCTCCCAGCTAAGG